>JZKD02S0022254.1:1906368-1931086 GCA_000966675.3 Picea glauca
AGGATAAATGTTGTGTCTATTGTGGATGTGTATTTCTCAGTGATCTTGTGCTTATTATGCTCTTATCTTTATGAAATGCAAAGAACTATAATATCAGCATAAAACATTAACAAGACAAAGATTTACCTCCACAGTAGATTTCGGTATTTCTACCAGGATTTATTGCCCACCAAAATTTAAGGGGATTCTTCCCAAATTTAGGAAATTTAACACAAGTTTAAAATAAATGTTTATTTATGCCCTGTTATCCCCTAACCTAGTGATAACTAAGGAGATCACGTCTCGAGGCCCACATGTCCTAGACATGGAATAACGAGAGCTAGATGACTTGAGCATGGCCCCGAAGGGCCCCTCTTTTCTTCAGTGCAGTCCATTTATCACCAACAACATTATCCATCCCACCAGCCTGGTCCCTAAAGTAGTGGTGAGTCTTGCTCCTTGAGGTAATGAGTCCGGGTATCATGGTATGTATCACTCTGATTTTTGAAGCACTTAAATATGTTGTATTGAATCCTTCTTCATTTCATGACGTTTGCTTGGAAATTATGCTCTTTGCCTCCTTCATACCTGGAAGGGTGACATGGTGCCCTAGTAAGTTGATTTCCCTTTAGGATGGGTTGTTACTGGATGGATCTGTGAAAAGTCATCGTCCGTTCCCTCCATACTTACCATTTTCCATCTTTTTTCCTTTCATCTCCCCTATCCTTGTTTGGGCATTGGGATTGGCTACACTAGGAAGGGTTGTACCTTACCTCATGGGAAGAAGGGGCTAAAGGCCCAGAGGGTAAAAGTAGATGGCAAGAGTTAAAAGCTAATGTTGAAACCTTCGAGATGCTTCGCCCAGGGATGCCCGAAAAAGCAGTGAAAAACTTCTCAGTAAGAAAAGGCGACCCATAAGATACCATAAACACTCAAGGTACTAGTTGATGGATAGGAGGCCTCATCACGAGTCGACCTATTATGACCATAGGCATTTAACGGTATGACACTACCACTTATCTGGTAACCAATCCAGGGTAGTGGCTCTTGGTGGCATAGCCAAGAGAAAGGGGGTCTCATCACGAGCCAACCTTTTCATTTCCATGAAATGTTTGTGGATAACGCTGTCACCTTTGGTCATTAAGCCAGGACAGTGGCCCTCAACTATTCCCTTGGAGCAAAAGATCAAAAGATCAAAAGAAATAAAGCTAAGAGTAAAAGGCAATGAATGGGCTAAGAAACAATTGCATTTATGACAAGGTGCAACTTACCCTCTACAAAGGCACCCACAGGGAAGACTCTACATTTTCCTGTTATTACATGCACCCCATGCCCAAATATTTACCCCATGTCACCTCATACACTTACATGACTTGGACTAGATCTCACCTGGGAAACACCCCAAACTTAAGAGAGGTTAGTTCAATAGGACACCCTGAGACCTTCTCCAAACCTAACTTGTCAAATTGCATAACGTCTTTGAGCATTTTTCTGGGTTAAGGGGGGTTTGATGCGCATGTTTGGGTAATTTAATTATTCGATGTGATTTACATGCTATGATCTCTGTGACTTGTGAACCGTTGGAGGACGTACTTGTTGTTGCTGCGGAACCTTGCTCGGTGGACAGGTACACATGAGGGATTGATTAGCTCGGACCTTCATGAGGGCGAGCTTAAAGCCCATAGATGGATTCTGAAACCTCGGCTAGGGGTAAGAAGAGATTGAAAACTTGCATCGGGAGAAAGAAGGATGTGGCCTTTGGAGGCACCCTGGCAGACCTAGACCCAGACGATCTTGCTTTTCCCACATGGACGTTAGCCCTTGAGGGCCCTGGACGTTACCATGATAGCCCTAGACGTCATCCAGAGCTAGGGCTTCATCTTGGACGACATTTATGAGGTATTGGCACATATGGGTAGGGTTTTAGGCCTTTGGAAGCCCAAAGTTTCACCTTCCCTGCCTGGTGTTCCATACTTGAGGCTCAACGTCACCCTTGGAGTGATTTTTAGATGCAAATTAATTTTATCTTGTTTAGATTTAATATGTGTAAAAAACTGGCCAGGTCAGCCCAGTAATTATGAATTGAAATTAACTTTAGGTGAAATTTTGTATAAATAATCAGAAAGTGACATTCATTTTCATAACAACTTGTCCTTGGAGACAAGAGGTTTGAAATTTGCGCCCTATTAGGGTTATTGGCTGAAATTTTAGGGTGCCACTCTTGTTTAAGGCTGAGTTTTGCAACTTGGATCAATTTTGGAAGTTTTATGGTGGTCTTGCACTCATGATTATTCTTGGTGCAAGTATGTGAAATCTGCATTTTGTCATCTATTGAATGGTTTATTGTATGGTTTTTTTTGCTCATACAAGATTATGAAATTGCATGGTGTATTTAATACTTGAAGTAAGAAACTTAAGTTGCTACTTTCTTACTTTTTATTTGCCAAGCTTTTCATTAATTGATCTAATAACTAGTGAAACCCGAGAGCCCTAAATTGTTAGCACTGTAAGGGTTTGGACTTATTTATTTTTGCATAAGTTTTTACTCCATAAGAAGGCTAAGGAGAGCAAGGCACTAGGGCCTAGAATTGCCTACACCTTGGCATCTTGTCTCTTGAGGTCAAAGCCTAGGAGGACTTAAGTTACTACTTCTCCTAGGCCTTTTCCCTCTTAGACTTTTGTGCATCATCATCATTAATTTGCAGTCTTAGAAGAAGCCGTCCTCCTTGACTCCATTACCCTTGAAGGCACTAGTCCTCTTCTCTTACTTCTTGACAAAACTCAACTCAAATTCCTTCACTTCATACTCAAACTTTTTCACTTCATACTCTACTAATTTGCTAACCTAGTCTATAAATACTAACAACTAATTTGCTGCTGTCATAATCACTGCTACAGCTATCATTTTGCAGCTTATATTAGCCTACTAATCATCTAAGTCATCCCAAAATTTGTATAAGGCAAGGTACTATCAATAAGTGTTAAAGTGTATGTTTAATTGCCTTTTTAGAGTGCAAATTCTGGAGCTGTTACCGCTGTCATAACTGCTGTTACAGCCATTGTTGCAGCCCTTAACAGTCCTAAAATCATCCATAAAACCATTGGGCATTTGTACTAAGCAAACTACAATCATTGGATATTGAAATAGTGTCTTATCGCTTTATTATAGTACTTTTCTGAAGTGGTTTTATTGCTGTCATAATCATTAGTTAATGCTGTTATAAATGTTTGGACAGCCATTTAAGTCATTCATTGACTTGTATTTATCTTGAAAAGTGTGAGTGACAAACCATTATCAAGTTTGCAAGACTATTGTATCTCTTCCTTGTCATCATAACTTGCACCTTTCAAGATACATTGCTGCTACTGTGATCTCACTTTCATTGTATAGTAACTTGTTCAGGCAACACATATTTTGTTTAAGAAGTCATTGATTATAACTATTGCTACTAATGTTTGATGTTTCATTGGTAAAGGGCAGGTACAAACTCATTTTCTTTTTCCTTGTTCCTTTCAACTTCACCAAAGTGACTTTTTCTGCCGAGTGACCTAGAGAGAGGGGTGGGTTTTCACCGTATCTTTTTGCCTTTCATCAACCAACTAGGTCCTGGGACATCCCCTTTGGAGTGAGGTCTTCCTCCTCTTAAAGAAAAAGAGGTACACTATTGGGGTGACAGTGATAGGGTTATCTCCGTGTTACGTCAATCTAGGCCTACTTTCCTTTAGGCTCGAGAAAGTATAGATTGTGTGATAACATGCCCCAAATAGAATTTTGAGCACTTTTGTATTTTAATTCAATTAAGAAAATTTCATGTTTATTTTCTAATTATTTTTCTTCAATAATCATTTATAAGGACTTTTAATGTTTTTCCATATTTGGGATTATTTTCTAAAGTCCACACAGATCTGATATCCTCTAAGCTTTCTAGCATAGGATTTGAGGACATACTAAAATAGAACACTATTATGCAGAAAAATCACTATATCTTCTTTCAGATGTTTTATAGAGATTTTTAATTGTTCAGTCATCATTTCCCAAGCATGCATTAACTGTACATCACAGTCAACCACAACATCCACTCCCATAAATCTTATTTTAACACACAGATAGTCAAGAGATAAGGAATTAAATCAAATGAGCTTCAACTAAGATATTCTCTTTATTTTACTTAAATTTCTCAAGTCACTTTTGTTAGAAATTAAACTTACACAGTTCTAAAACATAGTATACAATTTTCTCTTATCTAAACACTACAAAGATTTAACCAAATATACTTATCTAGAAACCAGATAGTGATGCAACTGCTGAAAGGGGTGCTCTTCTCCACCTGACCTTAGGAACAACAACTCCTGGACGGATTTACCACTGGCCACCCCCTAGCTAGATCATGATGCTCTGAGAGAGATCCTTCCTTCTGTTCAGCAACAACTAGGGACGAAGGTTACTCTCCTCCTCCCACAGGGACTTGGAAAATCGGTTTTCTCTCCACCGAGCAAGGGGGTCTGTAATGAGTGCTTCCTCAGTCACTCATCTTCTCCGCAACCTTGTTTATCAGCTTGGTTAGAAACCGCTGCCCAACAGTTCCTGTGCCCAGAACAAATTCGTTTTTCAGTTCTCTTCATAACTAGAGAGTTGCACATGCTCTCCCTTTTCAGAAATGGTCACCAAACCCATTCCTCTTGCATCCTCCTCTTTGCCCACAAATTTTCTGCCTTTTCTTGCCTTCCTCAACAAGATTCCGTGGGTCCAATTCCCAATTTTGTATGTCAGGTTAGGAAGTTTTCAGAGGGGTACTCTACCCATTTTCTTATTGATTCCCGAGGAAGACTTCCCAACTACCAACTTGACTGCTTATTAAATTCTCTGGGTTAGAGTATTGTTCTGGTTTTGAACAATTTAAATCCAAAAGAGTACTGGTCTGGTAAGGGTCATCTCAACCATTACTGGTTCCCCTCACCATCTCTCTCATGCATCATGATCTACCTTGGCAATGGCCTTCAACATTTATGCAACAACTTCCATTTTAATTAGTAACATAAATATATATGCATTACCTTCTATCAAAAGGTTCATTAGTTCCAACATCCACACATAATCAGTCTGCGCATAGTCTTTTAGCAGGCTATATTTATATTTACAAGTTGGGGGGAACAAGGGTATTACAATTGTTATCATAGAATAATTACACACTGAAAAACTCAATTGAAATAAAACTGGAGAGAAAATAACAGAATCATAGAAAGATAGCCATTCACAGTAAAAACAATATTTTTACCGTGGGAAACCCAACCTTGGGAGAAAACCCAACAACTTTTCTTAAGAAGAATTCAAGCCAGAAAGTACATCACCATAAAATGAAGAAACCCAACACATTAAGAAGTTTGCCCTTGTATGAGTAAGATCCTTCAAAGGTAGCGAACCCTAGACAGAGATAGTGCACCTCAAAATTTGCGCAATTGGCAATTGGCAACTGCAACTGCAACTATAAATAGCAACTGCAACTATAAATAGCAACTGCAACTATCACTGGCAACTGCAACTACAACTATAACTAGCAATTGCAACTACAACTATAACTAGCAACTGCAACTGCAACTATCACTGACAACTGCAACTGCAATTGCAATTGCGACTGGGACTTGCGCACTTGATGAGAAGAGATGTGATGATGTGATAATGAAATGATCCAGCCTTTATTAATAGTAATCTGAGTCACCTTTATTTACTTGTGGGGTCGACTTCTTCTTTTGTCCACAATAATTCTTTTAATGCTTTTCCAGAGTTTCTTTAATATTTTAATGATCTTTGACTTGTCTTCTTGGCTTTCTTCTTTTACTAGAAAAGTTGTCCATGAGCCATGTTGATGTATCATCTCCTCACATGCACGTCTAATTAATATAGGGCTCTAATGTTGAGTAAACCCACTGAGAAGCCCCTCATCACAAGAGGTCTCTTGGGCCTACTTCTTCAACATTAGACTAGACTTGTAAACAAGTCAAACCTACCTTATAAAAATTAGATCACTCCATCTTAGAGCAGGCAATGTGAAAGCATCTAGCATCTAGCATCTCGAGTCTTTATCACTCCTTACCAAATCAACATGACTAAGGAGAAAGACTACACCTGGGCCATTCACCACTAGCAAAGCCCCGTGAGTGAATGTATCATTTTCCCTTGGTCAAATCAACATGACTAATCTGGGAGAATGTCTGCTCGATGTTGCATCTCGAGTCTTTATCACTCCTAGTCAAATCAACATGACTAAGGGGAAAGACTACGCCTGGGCCGTTCACCACTAACAAAGCCCCGTGAGTGAATGTATCATTCTCCCTTGGTCAAATCGGCATGATCAATCTGGGAGAATGTCTGCTCGATGCTACTAACTGGAGAACCATCAACATCCTGGGCCATTCACCACTAGCATAGCTCCGTGAGTGAATGTATCATCCTCCCTTGGTCAAATCAGCATGACCAATCTGGGAGAATGTCTGCTTGATGCTGAAACATCAACATTTTGTGTATGGGATCCCCGTGGAGAGGATGAAGATAGAAGAGAAGGATCAATATTTAATTTTAAATATTGACCCATTTTACCTGAAGCCGTTGAGTCAGAATAGACAAGATCCCGACGGGAGACTACCGTCGAAGAGGAGGGAGGCGCCCTAATTGTATTTGCTACAATAGCCCTCTTAGGATTAAACCTAAATGCTCCTAATGGAAATAATTCAACACTCTCTATCATTGAAAGTCCTATATGTGACCAGACGGAAAGAGTTTACTCTCCATCAGTTGGGACAATTCACCCAAAGAAAAGTTTGGCAAGGAATCAATGACTTTGTCTTCCAACGGAGAAGGGCCACTTTGTCTTCCAACGAAGAAGGGCCACATTGTCTTCCAACGTTTCAGCCATGTAAGATACATTGATTCCGGTTCTTGAATCTCCTCTTGAAGTTGAATATCATCTCTTATTCATGTTGTTGCAAGAAGGTATCCACACACCTCTCTCCTCTTAAAGCCGAATTGGGTCAAATTAATTTGTTTCTTTTAGCAAGTCAAATATCTCTGCTGGATCGATTTCTTCCTCAGGCTTTGAAATCGTTCTATCCAACCATGATTTGAATTCATTCTTCTTTCCAAACATTGAATTTGCTCTTCTTAGGTAATGTTGATGATCAAGTCGATTCTTGTTCAAAATTGGAATTTTCTCCTCCAATAATGTGTTGTGAGCATGTGAAGATGATGGGGTGAAAAAGAACATGAAGGAAACCTTCTCTTTGCCACTATTTAGTCTTCTTAGCTTCTATCCGTGACCAGATGAAAAGAGTTTACTCTCCATCAGTTGGGACAATTAACCCAAAGAAAAGTTTGACAAGGAATCAATGATTGAACGAAGAAGGGCCACATTGTTTTCCAGCATTGACTGCCAGTGTTTCAACCATGTAAGATACATTGATTCTGGTTCTTGAATCTCCTCTTGAAGTCAATCTCTTGTTCATGTTGTTGCAAGAAGGTATCCACACACCTCTCTCCTCTTGAAGCCGAATTGGGTCATGTTGATTTGTTTCTTGTAGCAAGTCGAATATCTCTGCTGGATCGATTTCTTCCTCAGGCTTTGAAATCGTTCTATCCAACCATGATTTGAATTCATTCTTCTTTCCAGACAATGAATTTGCTCTTCTTAGGTAGTGTTGATGATCAAGTCGATTCTTGTTCAGACTTGGAATTTGCTCCTCCAATAATTTGTTGTGAGCATGTGTAGATGATGGGGTGAAAAAAAACAAGAAGGAAACCTTCTCTTTGCCACTATATAGTCTGCATAGCTTCTTGGGGGCATTACGTTGAGTCTTGGGCCATTCAGAGCCTCAAGTAGTTTTTGGACATTGAGTTTTATGTTAGCTACATATTGAGAAGATTTTGTAGTTCAATTTTTTGATTAATCTTGCTGTCGAGTTTGGTAATCACCCTGGTTATTTTATAGGCTTTTGAATAGTTCACCATGGTTTGGTATATTAGCTTTCTAAGTTGAATAATCACGTCGAGAAGAAAGAAGACATCTCAGCCCATTGGAGAGACTATGTGCCTTGCTTAGAAAGGGAAGAATCAATCACATGATTCTTCTAGAGAAGGCAGTAAGAGAGGATGTGGAAGAAAGAATTTTAGAGGCAGGGGAGGCAGGCACAATCAAGGTGAGAGATCTGACCTTTACTGTGTCCGTTGCGGAAAGAATGGGTTTCATGTAGCAAAGACATGCATAATCCCATGGGAGAAGATCAAAGACAAGCAAGATAAAAAATAAGAGAAAGGTAAAGCATTAGATCCGGTGAAAGGTAAAGCACCTGAGTCTGCTCATTATATTGTTTCCCTTTGCAATATTGGAGTAACTAAATATTTGTTTAACAATTCATTTGCTTCTTGAAGAGATGCATGGCTGCTTGACATAGGTGCAACATGCCACATGACCTTCCAGAGAGACTTCTTTGAAGATTTCAATGACAATGTAGATGGTATAGTCTATTTTGCAGATAAATCAAGTCTCAAACCTTCGAGGATTAGCACCGTCAGGATTAAACTATCTGGACTCTCGAATTTTCTTCTGCATGATGTGCTCTATCTTCTTGAGTTGCGAAGGAACTGACTGTCTCTTGTGCATATTCAACAATAAGGCCACTCTATTCATATTTTCAGTGGCAAAGTTGAAATAAGGAGGGCTTCCAACAACATGGTCATTATGACAAGAGTGGAGGATGGAAGATTGCTAAAGCTGAAAGGGACATTTGCTCATGCACATAATTCTTCATACCTCTCTCAGCACGATGAAGGTACATTGTTATCTAGTCTCTTATGGCATGTTAGATTTGGACACATTAATTATGACAACCTTTGTTTGTTGAAAAAGAATGGTGTTTTTGGTTTGCCTACTATTTCTAGGAAATTGAAGCAATGTGATGCTTGTATCCTTGGAAAACATAGCAAACAATCATTTCATGATTCCACTTCTAGAGCATGTAGAAAACTTGGATTGATACATTTTGATTTGTGTGGTCCCATGCCTGTTCCATCTGCTAATGACAATAAATATATCATGTCTTTTATTGATGATTACATCAGGATGTGTTGGGTGTACTTGTTGAAAGATAAATCACAAGCTTTTGAAACTTTTATAAATTTTCATGTATGGATCCAAAATGAAGCACAATCACATATTGGCACTCTTCGTAGTGATATCAGAAGAGAATATACATCCAACGAATTTGAAAACTAGCTTCGTCAACATGGGATTCAACATCAAACCATAGTTCCATACAATCCTCGACAAAATGGTGTAGCTAAAAGAATGAATAGGATATTGGAGATATTACACACCCACCTAGTATTTCTTTTCCTAAGTTTATTAGTCTATGTTGAGGGCACCCCTGGCCTGAGATATTCTCCCTTAGACGAGGGCACCACATCCTCTTCAGTCATTACTCAGTTGTACTTTAATTAGACTAGTGGAGTCAAGTCTCGCATGGAAACCTCAGTATTATCACCAAGTGTTTCATGCTCATCTTGGGATCATCACTAGGAGGGCGCACTCACCCTACGATCATCACCAGGAGGGCACACTTGACATGCATGAGACTAGGAGGGCCCAACACATGTGCATGCATGAGATTCTCTTCAGTCCACTTGTGTGAGCTAGTTAATTGATCACTGCATGGCCGATTAACTAGGACTAGGTGGCAATTCACTCCCGTTTTTGTCAGTGTGTGTTCACATCTCTCTAGATCACTACTATGGTGCATTAATTCAGCCATGTAGAGTATATCAATTGTATTTTTTCATTCTCTCATTGTGTGGAATACAATTCTTTCATTCTTTCTCCAATTCTTCTCTCAACTTTGCAAGTTTGTTGTTCATTGTTTCTAGCTAGATTCTTTGAGCAGGTTTCAATCCAATTTCACATAGGACTCTTTTAAATATGGTTTGTTGCATGATGTTTTTCAAAAATGTGAAATTGTTGTTTTGGGTTGACGCTGTTCTATGTGCAGTATATGTGAAAAGTAGGAGTCCATCTCATGCTCTTGGGAACAAGACTCCTTATGAAATGTGGTATGGCCACATGCCTTCGGTGAGACATCTCAGGGTCTTTGGTTCCACTTGCTATGTCTTAATTCCTAAGGAGCAAAAAAACAAGCTTGATGCATGAAGTCAGAAGTGCATCTTCTTGGGGTACTCAAATACCACCAAGGCATATCGTCTTTACAATGAGGTAAACAAGAAATTCATTATTTCTAGAGATGTAATTTTTCTTGAATCCTCCAAGAATGACAAAACTGTTGAGTGTGAGCTTGATCATTTGGATAAATTCACCCATGTAAAGACATATCATGAGTTTGATGATCAGATTCCACATTTCGAAGGGGGGATCCCTATCTTGGATCAATCTTTGGAATCTCCTTTTGAAGCACCATCTCCTTCTCATGAAGAAGTTCCAACCACTTCATCAGAATGTGAAGTTCATTTGGACGATGTGATTTAGAGGATTGAAAGGTTGAACCTTGATGAGAATTCAACACCATCTCAATTAGCTGAGCAACCTGGACCATTTCAGAAAGGTCCACCAAAGTGGCTCATAAAGACACTTGAAAGTGTTCATCTCACTGAAGTTGGAAAGACAGGAACCAAAAGTTCCACAAGACAAGACGGAGGTGATGTAGATGATATGGATATTTCATATGATTGTGAATTGAATTTATCTACAAACTTTGAACCAACTTCCTTTGAAGAAGCTGCTTCTCATTATGAATGGAAAGAAGCCATGCAGAAGGAGTATGATGCTCTCATCAAGAATGGGACATGGAAGTTGGTGGACCCTCCAATCAAAATCAAACCAATTGGCTCTAAGTGGGTCTTCAAGAACAAGCACAAATTAGATGGCTCACTTGACAAGCACAAAGCAAGGCTCGTGGCAAAAGGATTTGCATAGATAGAAGGTATTGATTATGAGGAGACTTTTTCCCCCACAACAAAATGGGCTACCATTCGTACTCTATTTGCCTTGGCAGCACATAATGGATGGAAAGTTCATCAAATGGATGTGAACATTGCTTTCTTGAATGGAGACTTGGAAGAGTATGTCTTCATGTCTCAGCCACAAGGTTTTGTTGTGAAGGGACAAGAACAAAAAGTAGGCAAACTCATCAAATCCTTATATGGCCTAAAACAAACACTGCGAGTTTGGTATGAAAAGCTAACTGAGTATCTTCTGAAATTGAATTTGAAGCACTTTAATCTTGATGATGCAACTTTGTTTTTCAGGAAAGCTGACAAAACTGTTGTATATCCTGTAGTGTATGTAGATGATCTGTTGATAACAGGGAACAATGAAAGCTATATTGCGTCCATAAAGAAAGAGTTGAAGAAAGGCTTTGAGATGTTAGGTTTGGGACATATTCACTACTACTTAGGCATTGAAGTGACTCAAAATCCGAAGTACATATTTATCTCCCAAAATAAGTACATTGGAGAATTGTTGAACAAGTTTGACATTGGAGAATCCTTAGGGATTGAGGTACTTTGTAAATATTATTGTAAATATTTAGGAAAAATATGAAGAGGCGTAGGTGAATAGGAAGAGTCATTCGGACCTCTTGGAAGATGAATCCAAAGGTCACCTCACTTTGTATTGATGAATGTCTCATGTTAATGCAAATCATCATCCGTTACTCATTCTCTCTGCCCATTCCTGGCCTCATACATTATTACTTTAATACATTTATTACTAATGAAATAAACATTACAATATCTAACACTCTTAACATTTGAGGCCGAAGACGAAAAATTCTAGTGATAGACATCTGGTTGCTCCATTGCTTGATCTGGGCTGGAAGTCAGTTCTGCACTGAAACCAGGTACATCTCTGTGGCCTAGTGAAAGTGGGTCATGTATCATTAGAATGGGAGGATGTGTGCTGTCTATGTCAAAGGCTGAGGAGTCTGAACAATACCTAGTGCCTCTAGTTGCCGAGATATGCTGGAAGGGAGGCGGTGATCAACATAGTGGGGCAGGGTCTGGATGAATCCTATAAGGTCTACAAGAGCATAGGAATGAGATGAAAGAGAAATTATTAATCAATAATTGATTCATGGCAAATGCCTAGTAATAGTACACAATTTGCTAAATACAACAACAATGCAATATTTTGCTTTGATCTTCTCTAGTTTCCTGCAATATCATATCCTTTTCTCTCATATTTATTATCTTTAATGTGAAGATTATGGAAAATAGACATCGATATTTCTAACCATACTAGATTTATTTATTTTTTCGTTAATTTTTTTAGCTTTTGGGATGGCCATGAGATTTATATGTCTTTCTCTAGTAGAAACATGGAATAATTTATAAAACTAAGAATGAAAGAAAAATGCACATAAGGATGGTTTATTTAGAAGACATGAAATCTAAGTTTTGGAAATCTAACCTGCAAACTTTTCATGTTTCTTCAGGTTTATAATCATGCTAGAAGTGACAGCACCGGGTCTTTGGTTATTGGTTCTGACATTGAAGAACTCTTGCAGTTAGAAATTCTTTGTAAGGAGGTATTACACCAGCCTAAGTTATGCTAGTTTGTTTATAGCTACAAGCTATACAATTTTGTGTGGGAAAATACATTGCATGATGAATGCTGGACCCAGTTCTTGCACAACCGATAGCTTTTAGTAGCTTTTTTGTTGTCTTGTTAGATTACATTTGACTTAAATTTGTTATGTTGAAGCTGAGAGATGAAAGGGATAGACTACATACATCATTGTTAACGGAACAGTCAAAGAACTGCCAGGTGATCAAGGTATAATGGCATTCTTGCTACATAATCTTATTGCAATACATATTAGGTGTCTATTGGACTAATTGCTTTTAAGTTTATCAAACAATTTGTAGAAGTACCAAAACTGAGAAAGCAGTTTGGAAATATTGATAAAATAGAGTTCTTGGGGAGATTGTATGTTTGTTTTGGCCATATTTTTCCTGTTTTGTTTAGTCCCTTTTTAATATTTATACAAAGTCCACATAAGGCCTTTGAATGTTGAATTGATTATTTGCTCAATAGACAATAGTGTTGGTAGCACTTATAATCTATGGCAACTATTGGTTTAAATTTTGTTCATGCCTAAATTTCTACAAGAACGACTATGCCCTAGAAAGGTAGAACATAGGCTTGGACGCAACCTGTTTTAGCTGTCGGATTGTGGGATTGAAAATTATCAATTCAACTCTTGATATGTCTAGCATGAAAACAAAGACTGATAAGATTTTTTTTCTTTTCGAAAATATGTCATATATTTACATGAAAATATTTACAAGCTACAAATCAAAATTGTGGAGAAGGGTATATACAACAGAACTTATATCCTCTTCCCCAAGATTATTAATGCAGAAATAAAATCAGAAAAAGCTACTGCATCTAATGCTTTGGCATCTCTTATCAATGAGGCGCCTTTGGCCAACAATTGGTGATGAACCTCATCCCACCACATGGTACAGAAAGCGGGAAGAGAATTGACCTCGCGTTCAAAGACAAACTGACACTTGATCTTCTAGAGGTTAAATAAAGCATAAACTCTTAGGTACTACCAAATCTCAATGGAAGTGGTTTGAACCAGATAGCTGCAGTCGCCAAATAGAGCTGCTTGCCGGTGAATCCTTCCTTGAAGGAGAACTGAATACTGATCCTGGATATATTTCCAGAATATATGCTTCACTATCTCAGAACGTGGGCAAACAGGGTAGAGACCATCAGAAAGCTCACTCTTTGCCAACCTGGCCTTAGAGGGGATTCCCTGATAGATGACAAGCCATGCAAAGACCTGCAGCTTATAGGAAAGCCAAACAGACCAAACATTGTGCAGCCTCCAAGCCCACCTTTCTTCTGGATTAATTGAAGCCCACCTTGCATTGAGAACATGAGCTAGCTCATGTAGTTGATGCAACATGGAATATATCCTTTGTGAATCATACTATTGCAGAGTTCGACCAAAACTCCACTACCAATACCTCTAATATGGTCCTGGTTTCAGAGTAAGCTTCATGTTTAGCATCATAAGGACCTTTCGTTTACTGGGAAGTTGACAGTGGTTGGGTGGATTCTTTAGGCCTCTCACATTTACGATGTGTCATGTTGGTTGCCAAGTTTGGCTCAATTTTGAAATTTGGATCTTGAGGTCCTACATGTGGTCGAAGTATGGTGAGGAGAGGGGTATTCCTCTGGTTCCTTGGGACATGTGTATCATGCCCAAGAATGAGGGAGGGCTAGGGTTGATTGATGTTTTCACGTAGAGGAGCATTCTTGCTTCCAAGTGGGTGGTGCAGTGCATAAAGGGGATTGTTCCTTGGCAGGTTTTATTTCGGTTGTTGTTGGTGAGGTTTGGGGGCTTTATCTCTTCCCTGCACCCTTTCCAGCTCTTTGGCTCAATTATCTTCAAGAGTATTTGGATATTTTAATAATAAAATCATCACAGTACTGGTTTTCCCTCAGGCTTTTTTCCAGGGGTATTTACCCAGAACATTATGTGTGCAAATTTGTTTGGTTTTTTGTTTTGTTTCCGCTGATTTAATTCTGTAAGTTGTTAAAACTTAGCTGTGATTTTTATTCAGTAAATCTGCTCATTAAGTTTATTACAACAAGGGTTTGCTAGGAAGTAAATTGCCGAGTGCTGGGTCTAAAATTTAACATATGTAACTTACATAATGTATGTCTCCATTCCACCAATGTATTATGAGAATACAATTTTGAATAAAGTCATCCAAGTACCATGTGTTATGAACATAAATAACATAAATATATAAAAAATAATATAAATAATAAATAATAATAATTAATTAAAGATGTGTCTTATAAAAAAGACATGACTATTAATGCAATGGCACTCTGCATAGGTGTATATAATGGGGCCCTCTGTTGTAATCAATCATCTCATATCTTATTCATTTTCATATACATTTATATATATTATTTATTGTCCTTGTGGATATCTTTATATTCCAAATATTTTGGATATTTAATTGGTGAGCCAGATTTGGTTGTCACATTTGGTATCAGAGCCATGTCTGATCCTGACCATTGGCCATATAGGTTTTTAGCCACACCGAATTTTTCTCAAGAGTTTCTCTAATTTTGGTCCTTGGCCACACTAGCCTTTGGCCTTTTAAGTTTAAAAATTCCGTTGAAGAATAGTATTCCGCTGCAAATAAAGAAAGTTAGAAATCAGAAGAATAATAACCAAAAATACACACACATACACACACACACACACACACACACATATATATATATATAAAATAATAAAATTTGAAGAGCTGTACAATCAAAATGGAACAGTCCTTACCCTTTTTGCAGAGCTGTACCAGCCGATTTTAATTGCTCTGTACTGCAGCTGCCATACTGTACAACCACAGCCACGCCTGTACTTTGCTCTATTTGTACAGCATCAGCCGTACTGTACAACCACTCAGCCACATCTTTTTCTGCTGTCCATATGTCCTGCCTCCTGCACTTACTGCTGTATGTTTGTACACTCATCCGCTGTAATTAATCCTTGTGACTCCGAGCCTGACAGATCTGTACACCTTCATACCATCCACTGCACACGTCGTACTTTCCACCGTTGATCCGTCAAACTTTTTCGTACAATCATCTGTACAAATTTCTGATTAAAAAAAATTAAGTGTTGTACCAGCTCTGTCCATCCAGTCGCACCTTTAAATATCTAAGTTTTGCGTTTAAAAGGTGATTAAGCGTTTTTTAAAGAAATGTCAACTATTAAAATACAAGGGAATTTCATAACAAGCATTTATATAAGCTGCTAGACATCAAGATAAAGGGTCCACTAAAAATAGATAAAGTTTTGAACGAAAAGGTGTGATTATAAGTTTTTTTATATAATTAAGAAAAATAAAAGAAATGAAGTATCACATAAGAACATTTTAAAGAAGAATTATAAGGAAAAATATATATATTTAATATTATTGGAGAGATAAAACGTCATTTCATATATATATTATATGCCAAGAAAAGTGAAGGTATTTATAAGAGAAAAGGGTTATAAATGAAGTGTTTTTTAAAGAAGTGCATAATTTATTATTGGAAAAAAGTGGGAGCTTCACACCTGGTACATCCAATTTAATTATCAAAGGGGTTTATAAGCTTTATAAACAGGAAATTATTTATCACAAGATTTCGATGAAAAACAAAATGGAGTTTAGAAATGAGAATGGAGGATTACCTAAAACTTAAAAAAAAAGTGTTTTTCCGTTATTTAGAATCAAAGGAACAATTGCCGGAAGGGATATTATTATCTCTATTGCTCCTACTCAGGATAACAATTATGTTAGTACTGTTATCGCGCAATCTGTACTTGCCCAAAGCCCAAGGCAAGAGAGACAAGATTGATGTAACAAGGGGGTGACCTATCACTGTCACCTTAATACAAAACCCCTTTCTGTTTAGGAGTGGAAGAAACTACTCCAAGGGAGATGTCGCTAGTGACCTAAAGGGCTGGTGAAATGAAGCAAAGATATAAAGATACCCCCCCTCTCACTGGTCACTCAAATCAAATGGTACTGCTGGGTTTATGTCTTAAGAGATGAAGCAAATGTAATGGATGAGGTGTACCTGCCCAGAACAAGACAACAAACAAACATGTGGGAGTTTCAAGTACGAAAATGATATTAGTGCTTCAATAAGACAATAAACCAATGATGTAAATGCCAGCTGATAAAAGTGCAGCAGTTAATAAGTTTATACATGGAAAAGATAAATATGTAGCAGCTGTAATCTATCCAGAAATTGCAACTTGTTTGGACAAATATAATGAGATATTAAAGCTTCACAATGATAGTACTTTTGCCACTTGCAAGCTCCAAGTAGATGCAAATCAAATAATGTGTTTCAAAGGGCTGTCTAAACACTTATAACAGCAGCAAATTGACAGCGATGACAGCAGTAAACCACTTCAGAAAAGTACTTCTTTAAGGCAATAACACATGCAATTTTGGCTTTAAATGATAGTAACTTACCTAGTACAAATTTCTGGGTAGTTCTCTTGTTAATATAGGCTGATCAGGGCTGCAAACAGTGACTGTAGCAGATGCAAGTTTTAAGTAATGACTGCTGTAATAAATGTTGATGTTTGGACAACATCGGGAAGACATTCTTTTAGATTAATAATTAATAATATAATTACTTATTATTAAATACTATATATAATAAGTAAATGATAATAATAAATAGTTATTGATTATCCAAGGGACGCATCCTTTCATGGATGGTCACCATATGTTCCCTATATATGGAACACTCATCATTGTAATAATATATTGATCATATCTCATATAAAGAAAAACATCATGGTATCAGAGTGGGACTGGGCTTGACTCGCTCACAGGTGGGCCTAGGAAAATGAGAGCAGAGTTAGATTGATTGTGTGACAACGGGCCATAGTTGCTGTCCTTAATCTGAGAACAAGTGAACCAATTTTTAAAGGCATGAATCTGAAGAAAATTCGTGATTTGAACAAGAACAAAATAGAAATTTCGGGCAACACTTGATTCGAGTTCAAACATTGGGCGTTTTAAAGTTACATCTTGAGCCAAGGTCTGACTTAGCTCCATCTGCGCACTTCGAGAAAGAGAAGTGACCTCTGTTGAATTTTCACTATGCTAGGCTCAAGCATGAGGTCTATTTCAATTTTAGCATTTACTTGAACCATAGACAAATGCAGCTACACCATTAACAATTGCTGCAATAACCAAGATCACAAGAAGAAATACCATGCACAAGAGCACAAGAAATATCCTGGGAAACCCTTCTCAACAAGGGAAGAAAACCCAACAATCCTTTGTTATATTCTTAAGAGAAAGGCCTCCCACACGATAGACCTAGCACACAAAAGGGTGCTCTCAAAAACCTAGAAGGCTAGCGCCCAAGAGAGGTGCACACTTCAACCCTAGAATATGTACTTGCTGAAATTTCCAAAATCACATGTGTGTTGTGTTTCCTCAATGGGGAAATCACCTTTATTTATACTAGACTGGACACATGAAAAGTGGTGTCTATTGGCACAACAGGGCCGACCTCAATAACTTAGAATATAATTAATAATTACCATATTAATTATCTTTTACATTAATTATCTTTCACTTTATGGTGGGGCTGACCTGTACCCTTTACACCACAATTAGGGTTACATGTAAATCTAACTCTTAGACAATATAGCAAGGGATCTCACACACCTACTAGTTCTCAACCACTAGGGGCACGCCCAACTCAAACAGATCTCTATCTCACTGAGTCTCACAGGAGAATCATTTGGACACACACTCACTAGTGCTCAACCACTAGGGTCACGTCCACCTGTGCTCAGCCACAGGGACGCCCTACTCAACAGATCTCTATCTCATTGAGTCTCATAGGAGAATCATCTGGAGTACCACATCGTCTCAACTCTCTACACATAGGAGAACGATACACCCATCACATGGGCACCTTCACCCCTCTCAAGGGTACACATTGTTTCATCTCAAACGACACATCCATCTCATGGGCATCCTCCCCACACAGGGGCACACAATGTTCTATCTCAGTCTCAGAGAGGAACGACACACCCATCTCATGGGCACACCCAACTCATGGGCTCTCTCACAGGCCGACTCACTCAGTCTGTGTCCTGGAGGATATCTTATGCAACTGTAATCATCAACACTCTCTCTTAGCTAGGGAGACATTCTCCACCAGGCCAAGTCTCTCATGGAAGTACGCGAACTTCGTCTTGGTAAGCGGTTTGGTGAAGATATCTGCAATCTGCTCATGTGTAGGAAGGTATTGCACGTGTACTACTATCCTCTGCACCATGTCTCTGATATAATGATATTTTATCTCAATGTGTTTCGATCTATCATGAAACGCAGGGTTCTCAGAGAGCTTCACACAACTCTGGTTATCACAATGAATAATGGTAGGATCCATCTCATGATCAAGTAAATCTGTCAGGAGCTTGCGAAGCCACACTGCTTCGCAGATTGCCACACTCAATGCTATATACTTTGCTTCTGGGATACTCAAGGCCACAGAGCTTTGTTTCCTGCTGCACCAGGAAACCATGGCAGATCCCAAGGTAAAACAACAATTGGATGTGCTCTTCCGGTCCACTGCGCTCCTTGCCCAATTTGCATTGGCATATCCCTGCAAACTCAAGTCTACACTGGAGGCATATCTCAGGCCATATCCAACTGTGCCTTGTAAATATCTCAATACATGCTTCGCTGCTATCCAGTGAGTCTGTCTTGGCTGACTCATGAACTGACTAAGTACATTCACTGCATATTATATATCAAGCCTGGTGTTAACCAGATACATCAGTGATCCAATCAAATGTTGGTACAAATGTGGATCAATCTTGCCTGAATCAGTAGAAGCATCATTCATTTTCTTCAAATCCATCACCATCGGTGTAGGCATGGATTTGCACTCTGTCATACCGAACTTCTTCAATATCTCCACTATATATTTTCCTTGACTCGGGAAAATCTCATCAATCTTCTGCCGTACTTCTAGTCCCAATAAGTAGTGCATCATACCAGATCCTTCATCTCGAATTTAGCAGTCAATGCTTGCTTGCATTCAACAATAAGTCTTTCTGAACCGGTGAGGAATAAGTCATCCACACATAGGACCAAGATTAAACACTCGTTACCAACAATATGATAATATAGGTTTGGATCAACAACACTCTTGTTGAAGCCCAAACTCATCGAGAATCCATCCATTTTTTCATACCAAGTACGAGGTGCTTGCTTTAGTCCATACAGGGCTTTCTTCAACCTGCACACATGAGATTTCTCGTTGTGTATCACGAATACTTCTGGCTGCTCGATATAAACTTCTTCCTCAATCTCACCATTGAGAAAGGCTGTCTTTAAATCCATCTGATGTAGTTTCCAACCCATGGATGTAGCTAGTGCAATGATAGTACAGATGGAAGTGTATCGGGCTATTGGAGCAAATGTCTCATGATAGTCAACTCCCTCTTCTTGTGAGAGTCCTCTGGCTACAAATCTCGCTTTGTATTTCTCGACACTTCCATCAGTTGCATATGTCTCATCATAGTTAACTCCCTCTACTTGTGAGAGTCCTCTGGCTACAAATCTCGCTTTGTATTTCTCGACACTTCCATCAGCTGCATGCTTGATCTTATAGATCCACTTGGAAGTCACTACAGACTTCTCTTCTAGTCTCGAAACAATATCCCACACATCATTCTTCAAGATGGACCGATGTTCTTCTGTCATGGCATCTTGCCAGGCCTGTTCATCTGTCGCTTCTCCATGACAAGAAGGCTCATAATCAATGATGTGACTCATGGTTGAAAAGTAGCTCGAAAGTCTCTTTGGTCTCTTGCTCTCTCGGAATGTGCCTTGAGGAGCTGCATGTCCCTCTGCCTGTTGCAGAGTTTGTCGAGTCCAGACAGGCCTTTTATGGCCTACTGCAATGTCTCTGGGAATATCAACTGGAGCAACTGGAATAATGGTTGTCTCCCTCTGAATTGTTGAAGGGGTAGAAGGTATTGTCTCGCTGTCAATCTCTATCTGCGATTCTCTGGATCTTTGAAAGGCTATCTCTTCCTCAAAGATGACATCCCTGCTCACCTCAATCTGTCTCTGACTAGGGATGTAGATCCAATATGCTTTCTAAGATTCACTGTATCCCACAAATGTACCCTTTTTCTCTAAAGGGTCTAGCTTGGACCTCTTCTCTTTGGGTACATGAAGATATACTTGGACACCCAAATATCCTAAAGTGTCCTACCTTAGGCGTCACTCTGGTGAAGGCTTCTTTGGGAGTCATGTTCTTCAAAATCTGGTGAGGACTCTTGTTCTGAACATATACTGCTGTCATGGATACTTTTGCCCATAGAACCATAGGTAGATGCTGTTCATGTATCATTGCTTTGGTTGCTTCAATGATGGTTCTGTTCTTCCTCCTTCTCAAATAGTTTTGACTCCCCTTGAAGTCTGAAGGATAAACATCTTCCTTTGTTGTTAACTTGCCTGGAACAAGAAAACAAACGAAAGGAAACAAGACAAGAATATCTCCTAGAGGAGAATAATGAGTACATCTCTAGAATTAAAACAATTTAAGGATTGTTGTCACAACTACAACACCTACTTGTAATGTAGCAAACTTAGAAATGTAGGTTACAGGCATGATAATTAAAACAATCAAACCTGGAGTCTTCACTTTCAGTGTGTTGTTCCTTTGAATGCACTGAGATCCCTCTAGATCCATGATTTTAGCAAAGGTTCCTTCCTCCTACAAGTACCCTCATGACAATGATACAGATAATATATACAAGTGCATACCTGAGAGTACTGATATGATATCTCCAATGGCACCTGGCTGATCTCTGATCTCTGACATCTTCATGAAGAAGATAGCAACGATGTCACCTTTTGTCATCTTGATATTTTGAAGTCGGCCCTTCAATGTAAGAGCTTGAGTAGATGATTATTTTCCTTCCTTTCTTCCTTCTCTTCATCGGTAGCTGTCTCTGGTAAAGCTTTTTATATCACCCACAATAGATCTTCCTCTTCAAGAGTAATCTGAAGTCTTGACTTCCAGGAACTGAAGTTGCTTGATCCATCAAGCTTATCTTCCACCAAGGTTCTTTTCATCATATTTTCAAATTCTTCACAAACCCTTGTCAACTGGGCTAGAAAACCTAACGACTAGGCTAGGCTAGCAACCTTAGGTTTTGTTGGGTTTATGATTGCCAACAATAAGCCTTGAAAGTCATAGGAACACTGGTGAGTTGAAAAGCTCCTTCAATGAGTTGCAGAAACCCTAAATCTGAAATTTCTGTAGACAATTTGCGAAACCCTAGAAACCCTGGGGCCAAAAATAAAAAATTCTCTGAATTGCAATCTGAAGCTTGCTGGAGGTTGTGCTGAAGGAGGCCGTACACTCCTGTCCAATTTTCAGCCCCAACATCCAAGTGTGAAGTGCTGAAACACCCAAAAGAAGAGGGTCGTACGGATTTTTTGGAAACCCTAGGAGGGCCGTACGGTTCTACAAAAGTGAGAGGATGATTGGTAGATGCTTGTGCATTGGGTTCTTCAAGACCTAAACTTTGATACGATGTTGAATTTTCACTATGCTAGGCTCAAGAATGAGGTTTAATTCATTTTTAGCATTTACTTGAACAATAGACAAATGCAACTACACCATTAACAATTGCTGCAATAACCAAGATTACAAGAAGAAATACCATGCACAAGAACACAAGAAATATCTTGGGAAACCCTTCTCAACAAGGGAAGAAAACCCAACAATCCTTTGCTATATTCTCAAGAGAAAGACCTCCCACACCATAGACCTAGCACACAAAAGGGTGCTCTCAAAAACCTAGAAGGCTAGCGCCCAAGAGAGGTGTGCACTTCAGCCCTAGAATATGTACTTGATGAAATTTCCAAAATCACATGTGTGTTGTGTTTCCTCAATGGGGAGATCACCTTTATTTATATTAGACTGGACACATGAAAAGTGGTGTCTATTGGCGCAACAGGGTCGACCTCAATAACTCAGAATATAATTAATAATTACCATATTAATTATCTTTCACTTTATGGTGGGGCCTGTTATCCCCCACTTTTAGGGACAACTAAGGAGATTATGTCTTGAGGCCCACAGGTTCTGGACATGGAGTATTGAGAGCCAGATTGACTTGAGCATGGCTCTAGAGGGCCCATCTTTTCTTCTTTTTAGCGCCTCCACTTTGTCAACAACAACAACATCCATAACCTCGGCTTGGTCCTGCATCGGAGATGGTTCTTGCTCCATGAGGTAATGAGTTCGGGTACCATGGTATGTGTCACTCTGATCCTCAAAACCTTTGAATATATGCATTTAGTTCTTTTTGTTTCTAACGAGTGCTTGGATCTTATACTCATTCACTTGACCATGTCTAGGGGGGATGACAGGATGCCCTAGTAAGCTTGTGCCCATAGGTTTTGAGTTGCCACTGGGGGGATTTTGAAAAGTCATCGTCCACTCCCATCATACTTACCACTTTCCATCTTGCTTCCCGCTCATCAATCCCATTACATTGGTTCAGGCATTGGGTTGGCCAATCATTCAAGGGTTGCACCTTGCCTTGTGGGAAGAAGGAGCTAAAGGCCCAGAAGGTAAAAGCAGCTGGCAAAAGATAAAAGCCTAAAAATAAAACCTCGAGATGCTTCGCCCAGGGATCCCCGAGAAAGCAGTAAAAGGCTTCTCAGCAAGAAACAAGAGGGACCCATAAAAATAATAAAACAAGACCTAGTCAGAGGATAGGGGGTCTCATCACGAGCCAACCTATTAGGTCCATGGGCACCTAGTGGTATGACACTACTAGAAGCTGGTTACCACGCCAGGGTAGTGGCTCTTGGTGGCATATCCAAGAGAAAGGGGGTCTCATCACCAGCCAACCTTCTCATTTCCGTGAAAGTGCTTGTGGGTAACATTGCCACCACTGATCACCACGCCAGGGCAGTGTCCCTTGATTAGCTTCTTGAAAGAAAAAACAATAAAGAATAAAGAATAAAAGGCATGAATGGGCTTGGAAACATTTGCATCCAGGACAGGTGCAATTCGCCTTCTACAAAGGCACCCATAGGTAAGCCTTGCATTTCCCTGCTATCACTGCACACTTGTCCCTTATCCACCTCACCCATTTACATGACTTGGATTTGATCTCTTCCGGAAACATCCTTTTTCCAGTGGACACTAGCCCAATAGGATGCCCTGTCACTTCCTCCAAACTTGCCTTGCAGATTTGTATAATGTCTTTGAGCACTTGACTGGGTAAAAGGGGTTTTATGCACATGTTTAATAAAATTGATGATTGGATGTGATTGACATTGTTATGGTCCCTGTGACTTATGAGCCCATGGAGGGCGTATCTGTTGATGTGCAGGATCATACCCAACGGACAAGTACCATATTGGACATGTACACATGGGGAGATGATTAGTTCGAACCTCCATGGGGTTGAAGAGTCCACCAGATGGATGCTGAGACCCCAACAGGGGGCAAAGACATGACAGAGGGGTTTGCACTAGAGAAGAGGAGGACGTTCCACAGAGGCACCCTGGCAGAGCCTTACCTAGGGGGGTTGTGCCCTCTCCATTGGAATGTTGGCCTTGGAAGGCCCAGGATGTCACCCAGGATGCCCATGATGTCATCCAGCTTTATGGACGTTTAGGGAGGCAGTTATGGTAGTGTGGCATCTTGGAGAGGCCCAAGGAGGGCTAACGTTTTGCTCCAGGAGGCCTATGCTGCCCTAAAAGGGGTTAACGTCACCCTAGAAGGGGCATGATGTTTTACTTTTGCTTGATTAGGGTTTCATTTATGACATTTAATGTAAAACAATATTATTTGGTATTTTGGCTTTGTCAGCCTTTTGGTGACCTAAAATTTAATTAAGGTCATTTGTACTGTATAAGTGTTATTGGATAAATCCGTGAGTGTGGACACAAACTGATCTCCCTAGATCCACTTGGATCTAGAACAAAACACACCAGAACATGACGCTTTCCTTAAGTTTTAGATTTTGAATTTACTAACTAAAGAGGGATGAGTGACATACCGTTTAAATGTCGCTTCCTCTCACTATCGCCATCCTAGCTCCGTTCCAACGCTCATACAATGATGATCCTGCAAAAGAA
>JZKD02S0022254.1:1931136-1961166 GCA_000966675.3 Picea glauca
CTAGAAGATTCGCGAAAACGCTCATTTTTCCCACGTGCTGGAATTCTCGCACCCTAGCTATAGAGCAACCTGCGAACACCTCGCACCCTGGCTATAGTGCAACCTGCGAGAATGGTTCATTCTCGCACCCTGCCTATATAGCAACCTGCGAACTTCCCTTTTTATAAGTTTTTTACATAGGAAAAACCAATTTCTTTTCTCAGGAGAAGTTCTTCTCCCTTCTCTCTTTAGGAACTCAGGCCACTGACCCCTCTGAAGGCAACATATAGGTTTACATCATTAACGATCATAGGGATGACGAAAATAATGTGTAACAATAAGTAAGAGAGAAAAACTCTCTTTTTAGACATCATCTTTCACTCACCACTTGGTGAGGTCTGAAATTTTCAACATTCTATTGGCTGAAATTTTGAGGCGCACTTGTTGAAGGAGGCTTCTTTTTGGTGATTTTTGGCATTTATCTTGGTGGAAGATTTACAACTAAGGTTTGGCTATATGAATGCTTGGTGCATGTAAGTGAATTTCTGAAAACACTTCTTTATTGAATGGTTATAGTATTGTTTACTTGCATTTTATTATTATAATTTACTGGATTAAACCCTAGGGGACAAGCACATGTTGGTGTCCTTGTTTCATGTCCCTATTAAGTTAAAGAGCCATTTTGATTTGTTGAAGTTAGATAGAGCCTTTCCATAGCAACACTCTACTTCTACTCTTATAGCCTAGCCGTTTTCCTCTTGTCATTGAGCCAAGGAAGGAGGAAAACGCATTAAGGCCTAGGGTTTCTACACCTTAGTGAGCCGTTTTCCCCTAGGGTTTGATTGATGAAGCCTTGCCTTAGCAACACTTCATCATTAAACTCTCTTGTCCTTAGCCCTAGCATTTACTACTCAAGCTAGCCGTTTTTTATCTTGTTAATGAGCTAAAGAAGGAGGAGAAAGCATTAAGGCCTAGGGTTTCTACACCTTAGTGAGCCTTTCTCCCCTAGGGTTTCATTGTTGAGGCCTTGCTTTAGCAACGCTTCAACATCTAACCCTCTTGTCTTTAGCCAGATCATTATCATTTCGGCCCTTCAACATTTGCAACTTTTTTGACTCCATTTGCCCTAATAACGCATTGATCTAAGACTTCTTGTGTTGAGTACCTTGATCACACACAACTCTCAAATATTCTTGAACAATCATTAACTCATTCTAACCCTAGCTTAGACTAACACTTACTAACCCTATTGTTGCTATCATCTACTTGAGTTATCTTTATACATTGCAAAATTTATTATATCTCTAAAGCAATTGAAAGACTAGCTAAAGCGTTGCTCCTAGTATTGTTACATAGATTGCTATTCATCATTGCAAAGTTTCTTTAGCATTTATTGTGAAGTGATATTGTGTAATCATTGCTATTGCATAAACATTGATTTACTTCATCAATATTATTGGTCAATTGCTTATTATCAAAAAGTCTTTGATTATATGAAGTACTAACCAACAAGTAATCTTGCACACGTATAGTTTCCTTATTGCTTTGTCTCGGATAGGTACACTTTCTCGGTTATTACTTATCTTTATTGGCTGATTAGCCGAGACTTTCTGATTTGTGGTGACTTGTGAGGGGGAATATTATATTTAGCCTTTCAAACCTTTGCCTTCTTAAAACCCCAGGTTATTGGGGACGTCTCCCCTGGGCCTACCACCCTAAACAGAAAGAGCTATCCTATTGAGGCGATAGTGGTAGGATAGTCTCAGTTATGCCAGTTTGCCTTTCTTTCATCCATCTTTTACCTTAACTGCAAATTGTGCGATAACAGGGCCGACCTGTACCCTTTACATCACAATTAGGGTTACAGGTAAATCTAACTCCTAGACAATATAGCAAGGGATCTCACACACCCACTAGTGCTCAGCCACTAGGGGCAGGTCCACCTGTGCTCAGCCACAAGGGACGTCCAACTCAATAGATCTCTATCTCATCGAGTCTCACAGGAGAATCATCTGGACACACACTCACTAGTGCTCAACCACTAGGGTCACGTCCACCTGTGCTCAGCCACAGGGACGTCCTACTCAACAAATCTCTATCTCACTGAGTCTCACAGGAGAATCATCTGGAGTACCACATCGTCTCAACTCTCTACACAGAGGAGAACGATACACCCATCATATGGGCACCTTCACCCCTCTTGGGGGTACACATCGTTTCATCTCAAACGACACACCCATCTCACGGGCATCCTTCCCACACAGGGGCACACAACGTTCCATCTCAGTCTCAGAGAGGAACGACACACCCATCTCATGGGCACACCCAACTCATGGGCTCTCTCACAGGCTGACTCACTCAGTCTATGTCTTAGAGGATGTCTCACGCAACTGTAATCATCAACAACCTCTTGGTATTTTTTGAAGGCCAACCTCTATTGAATTATCTGCCTATCTCTAGATCGCTCCATGGACCGCTGGTTGTAAAAATTTGCGCAGCCAAAGAGAAGTGCGACCATTCATCGTGGTAGGTCAAAATATGAAGTTTGATGGGATAATAAGTGGGTATGGATGTCAGATCAAGCCCCACGCACCAGGTGACTGCAGTAGAGATAATCGTAGCCAGATTGGCGCGAGATTATTGAAGTGTGGAAGCTCGAGGTGCTACAAGCTCGCGCTGAGTGCAAAGTCTTTAAACTTTGAAACTTTGGTACAATCGCCTTAGCATATCACAATCAGAGAGAGAGATTGTAGCTCGCTTGGTGTCTTTGCAGAAGTCGCTCCATGGCTCGAACTCCAACGAAAGTAGATTAATTTTGTTGTGTGGCTCCACCAAGTCGCCAGAACCCTCAATTGTATGCATTTTATGTGAAAGGAGATCCTTGTGGATCAGAGGGATGAAACCATATTGATGATTCCAAGACCGACGACGCCCATAAACCATTGAAGATAGCTCTTGGATTGAAGGCGAGTGGATATCCCTTCATATGGGTCATTCGTGCATCTATTGCCAATGGGTAATATATTGTAGGATGAGATCACGAGGTATAATCCCAAGAATCCTCATTGGTTTAATCGAGATCGGTTTGTGCTGAGCTGGACATGGGTGCATGTGTAGCAAGTTCTCTCTCATTTGGTGAGATCAAGACAAGTATTTGGTGTGGATTGATCAGCATGGACATGAGAAGCAGTGACAAACCCTCTTAGTGGAGATCACATGAAGCTTGTGTCAATGTGTTGATGTTCAAGGCAACATCATGAGACATTCTCCCCGGAGGATCTTGTGTGGACTAGTAGGGGGAATGTAGACTTCATCCTAATGTGCCTCGGATGGTCAAAGGAAGGAACCAAGACATTGGTTTCACGAGGAAACCTCGATATGTCTTGGGGGACATTGGTTCCATGAGGAAACCTCGATGTGTCTTAGAGATTTTTGAGGCAACATGATGAGACATTCTCCCCGAAGGGTCCTGTGTGGACTAGTAGGGGGGAATGTAGACTTCATCCTGACATGCCTCAGACGATCAGATGAATGACCCAAGACATTGGTTTCACAAGGAAACCTCGATATATCTTGGAAGACATTGCTTCCATGAGGGAACCTCTATATGTCTTCTTAGACATGTGTTCCACGAGGGAACCCCGAGATGTCAAGTATCGACACAGTTCATGATTGAAGCCTGAGGTTGGACACTTCAGCATATTTGGGTGTCCAGTATACATTCATGTACCCAAGGAGAAAAGGACCAAGCTAGACCCTTCAGGTAGAAAGGGCACATTTGTGGGGTACAGTGAGTCTTCGAAGGCATATCGGATCTACATCCCTGGTCAGAGACAGATTGAGGTGAGTAGAGATGTTATCCTTGAGGAGTAGGTAGCCTTCAGGAGATCTAGAGGATCTCAGATGGAGATTGATAGTGAGAGACAGGAAGATATGCTGCCTTCTGTTAAGGTTTAAGCTATTATTAGGTTTCTTTTCAATTTACTAGATAACCATAGAATAGATAGGATCACTGAGAGAAACACAATCACAAGATACGCAACATTTATCCTGGGAAACCCTCATGGGGGAGAAAACTCAGCAAAAACTTCCTTAATATAGATAGCCAATACAATGCCAAGACAATAAACTAAACACTAGAGAATATCCTCTACTGAGCAATGCGCCTCTCTCTTCTCTCTTCTCCCAACTATAGCTACGAAACTTGCACACTGAGTGAGCGAATGAGTGAGTGATCAAATGAGGCGCTGGCTTCCTTTATTTATACAAACTGGCAGGAGCTGGAAAGGTGTCTCTTCACTGGGCAAGGCCAACTTGTCTTCTTAGTGGTTAAAACCACTTTAATTAGCCCGGGGCCGACTTCTCAATTTGCATAATATATTTAGGGTTTAACCAATCCACAAAAGGGGATTTGGTCAATTACAATGCTCGACATGATCAATCCACAAAAGGGGATTGATCTAATGAATAATAACTCAATAATAAATAGAATACTCTTTGCAGTTAAAATATTTCAACACTCCCCCTTAACAAGAAGGGTATTCTACAACATCATCAGGAGAGAGAGAGGGCAGCAACATCAACATCATCTAGAACACAGACTGGCATATCTATAAATCATCGGAAGTTTTTTTTTCTCATTATCAATATCCTCATCCACAATAGGGAGCTGGAATGGCATCGTCATCATCTGCATCAACATGGATTAGTATAACACTAATACATCATCATCAATAACAATAGAAGGCAGATACAACATCAACAACAACAATATCATAGCACAAAGGCTGGAGCATCATCAACAACAACAACATCACAACATGAAGGCTGGAGCATCATCAACAACAACAACATCTCAACACAAAAGCTGGAGTATCATCAACAACAACAACATCATAGCACGAAGGCTGGAGCATCATCAACATCAACACTAGGCTGGAAATCTTCAACACGAAGTTGGCATCTCAACAACATCAGGAAAAAGCTGGAAATCTTCAGCACAAGGCTGGCATCACAACAACATCAACACGAAGTTGGAAATATTCAGCACAAGGCTGGCATCACAACAACATCAGCACGAAGCTCGAAATCTTCAACACTAGGTTGGCATCAACACTACTCCCCCTTTCGAGGGAGGTCCTTTCGGACTACACCAAGCTTATCTCGAAAGTGCTCAAACTTTACACGAGATAGAGGCTTGGTCAACACATCAACAACCTGTTCATCCGTGCTAACATACTGGAGCTTTATGGCTCCTCTTTGCACCATATCACAGATATACTGATATCGGATCTCTATGTGTTTTGACTTGTCATGGAACACATGGTTCTCTGTCATCTTTATGCAGCTCTGGTTATCACATAGGATCATGGTTTCTTCCATATCTAGATAGAATAAACCTGTCAACAACTTCCAAAGCCATATGGCTTCACAACTGGCGGAACATGCAGCAATGTATTCTGCTTCTGCCGTGCTGAGAGCAATGCTTGATTGCTTCCTACTCTGCCATGAGATCATGGATGACCCCAGACTGAAACAACATCATGCAGTGCTCTTTCTGTCAGAGACACTGCCAGCCCAATCTGAATCAGTATAACCACTCAGTCTGAAGTCACGATCTCCATTATAGCTGAGACCACAATCTAATGTACCCTTAAGGTACCTCATCACATGTTTTGCAGCAACCAGGTGAACACGTCTGGGCTCTACTAGAAATTGACTCAAGGTGTTCACAACAAAACATATATTTGGCCTGGTGTTCGTCAGATACATCAATGATCCAATGATCTGTCTGTATAGCGTAGCATCAATCAATTCTGACGAAGTGTCAACCAAGAGCTTCAACTTTGTTTCCATGGGTGTATTCATGGATTTGCACTCCAACATATCAAATATCTTCAGTATTTCATCTGCATACTTCCCTTGTTTAAGGAAGATCTTCTCTGGGCTCTGCCAGACCTCAAGACCTAAGAAATAGTGCATTAGGCCAAGGTTTTTCATCTCAAATTCTGCAACAAGCTTTTTCTTACAATCAGTGATGAGCTTTTCTTCTCTAGTTAAGAATAAGTCAACCACATACATCAACAATATAACAGGCTCATCATCCATAACCTTGAAGTAAAGGTTAGAATCAACTTTACTCTTGGTAAAGCCTAAGCTCGTAAGGAAACTGTCAATCCTTCCATACCAAGTTCTAGGAGCTTGCTTCAATCCGTACAGAGCCTTCTTCAACTTGCAGACATGAGTCTTCCTATCTTCAACTTCAAACCCTTGAGGTTGTTCTATATACACTTCTTCTTCAATGACACCATTCAAGAAAGTTGTTTTCACGTCCATCTGGTGTAATTTCCACTTCATCTTAGCTGCAAGAGCTATGATGGTTCTGATTGAAGTATATCTGGCTACAGGAGCAAATGTCTCTTCATAATCAATGCCTTCCTTTTGAGAAAACCCACAAGCAACAAACCTTGCTTTATATTTCTCAATACTTCCATCAACAACATGTTTTATTTTGAAAATCCATTTGGAAGTTACCACATCCTTGCTCTTTGGTCTGGGAACTATTTCCCATACATCATTCTTTATAATGGATTTGTATTCTTCTGTCATGGCATCTGCCCATTCTTTCTTCTGAATAGCTTCTTCAAAGCAAGTAGGCTCATTCTCTAAGAGATCACACATCAAAGCCATATAACTGAAGAATGGCTTGGGTTTCTTGACTTGTCTCATGGTTCCTTCGGGGGCACCATACTTCTCTCCATCTTGAATAAGTTCCTTGCCCAGGCTGGCTTTCTCTTGTGGGAGATCGTCATCTGGGGAGGTTCTTGGGATTCTATTATGTCATGACCTTCTAGAATCTCCTCATCAGGGGAAGTTATGACTTCCCTCATTGGTTCTGCAACTCTGGGAGCCATAGGTTCTTCTTCATATACTTCTTCAAGCTGGCATTTTCTTGATTTCTTGAGTGCTGCATCTTCATCAAAGGTTACATCCCTGCTGATCTCAATATGATGGTAACCTGGTATATAAACTCTGAAGGCCTTGGAGACCTCACAATATCCAACAAATATTTCCTTCTTTCTTGAAGGGTCCAGCTTGGTTCTCCTTTTTCGGAATGTGTACAAATACTGGACATCCAAATATTTTGAGATGGCTTACTTTTGGCTTCTTTCCGGAGAACATCTCCTCAGGGGTCTTGAACCCAAGTGCACTATGGGACAATCTGTTTTGTACATACACTGTTGTTCTTGCTGCTTTTGCCCATAAGTGCATTGGAAGATCTTGATCATGGATCATGGTCTTCACTGCTTTCATGATAGTTCTGTTCTTTCTTTCTGCTACACCATTTTGTTGAGGATTGTAGGGAGTGGTGAGCTCCCTCTTGATCCCGACATCTTTGCAAAAGTTTGCAAACTCTTTTGAGGTGTCGTCTCCTCCATTATCTGATCCGAGTATCTTGATCTTTCTTTCAGAGAGATTCTCTATCAAGGCTTTGAATTCCTTGAATTTACTGAACGCTTCATCTTTTGATTTCAAAAAGTAAACCCATGTTATGCGAGAATAGTCATCAATAAAAGACACATAGTATACATACCCACTGATGGAGGTTGATGGCATTGGGCCACATACATCTGAGTGAATGAGCTCTAGGACTCCCTCTGCTTTACTGTCTCTCTTCGGGAAAGGGTTCTTGATGTTTTTTCCTTGTGCACATTCGTTGCACACACCTTCATGGTCAACCTTGAATTTTGGTAGACCTGTGACTGCCTTGCTTACATATGGTAATTCTTTGTAGTTGATGTGAGCTAGTCTTCTATGCCAAAATTCACATGGATTCTCAATGGAATGGGTCAAGGCTGCTTCTGAGTGACCCTTTAGCTTATACAAGCCACCTTCTTCTTTTCCAATAACAATTGCTTCTTCCATGGTTTTTCCTTTGGGCCACATAAGAACTTCTCCATATATGAAGGCAACTCTGAAGCCTTTCTTCTCTAAAGCTGAAATAGAAAGTAAGTTCTTTGTCAAACTTGGTACATATAGTATATCCTTCATCTTCATTGGGGCCCCTGAATCAAGTTTGTAATTTGATTCTCCTACTCCTTTGATAGGGTATTGATAATCATCTCCAAGTGTAACTTTCTGGGGAAACTTCTTTTATGTAAGGCAAGAGAGAATGCCTCTTTGACCTGTTATGTGCTTGGAAGCACCACTGTCTATGAGCCAAGTGTCCTCACCAAGTGACACTGATCCTGAGAAGGCAGAGATTAAGATATAGTCTTCAATCTGTTCTTTTATCATCTTTGTGGGTGGGTCTTCATCTTCAACTGTATGGGCATGGTGCCTCTTGTTTCTCTTCTTGTATTCTTCTCGTCTGGCTGGACAATTCTTAGCAATATGTCCCATCTTGTCACAATGGTAACATTGGTAGGATGAGAAATCTTTTTCTCATCTTCGACCTTTCTGAAACTTCTGTAATCTCCTTGGAGGGTGAGATTCTTTATGTATGAATTTATTTTGGGGGTGAGATTCCTTATGAGTTTCTTTCTGGAAGTAAGACCTCTTTCTTCCTCCTTTATTTTGAGTAGCTAGGGCTTGGTCTTCATCTCTTGATAGTAATGCTTCTTGATTAGCTACTCTTGCTTCTTCTTGAACACATTCTTCCCAAAGACTGTCAAAGTTTAATTTCTCCTTTCTGGCACAAATAGTTTGGATGAATGCATCCTAAGGTCTTGTGAGACCATTAAGGGCTGTCATTATAAGTTCGTCTTCATCTAGAGTATCACCATTTGCTTCTAGCTGTTCTTTGAATTGTGGTATTCTAGAGAAGTATTCCTAAATTGTTTCTCCTTTCTGCATCCTTGTACTTTTGAGTTGAGTTCTTAGATTCATCTTCCGATTGATGTTCTTTCCATCATACAATCAGGTTAGGGCATCAAACATTTCTTTTGGAGTCTTCTTTGAAGCCACTTGAGGAATCAAGTGATCTTTAATAGAATATGCAATGATTCTCTTGGCCCTAACTGTGTCCTTTTGGTGTTTTGCTTTAGCTGCAGCATCGATAGGCTCTGGTACATCTTCTTTAATGAATCTTGCTAGGTCATTCTCTTCAAGAATGAGTTCAATCCTATACTTCCAAGCACGAAAGTTTTCCACACCTTTTAGCTTGTCAACAATCTTAGTGCTTGCAAACATCTTTACCTGGAGCTAGGAAAATGACCAAAAATTGAAAATGCTCAGAATTTAATTTTGAACTTACCAAGAGGTGCGCTTGGTCGAGGCGAGTAGCCTGGTGCAGTTAGATTTAAGAAAATCCAAATTTTGCCCCTTCAAACTTGACCAACGGAATTCTGGTACTGGTTCTGGTTTCCTGGTTTTGTGGTACTTTTGGTTTTTTGGTACCAGTGAAAACTAGGGTTTCACTTTCCGAGAGTTCTATCCACTGAAAAAGTGTGCTGAAGGTGCCAAAGAGTTCCCTAGGCTAGGACACACTTTTCTAGATGATTTTTAGGTTGAAATTCCTCTTCAATAAAAAGCCCTAATTTTCTTGTATGGCAACAATGACGTTTTTCTTTATCCAGTAAAAGATGCTCTCTTCAACTTAGCTTTGATACCATTTTAAGGTTTAAGCTATTAGTAGGTTTCTTTTCAATTTATTAGATAACCATAGCATAGATAGGATCACTGAGAGAAACACAATCACAAGATACACAACATTTATCCTAGAAAACCCTCATGGGGGAGAAAACCCAACAAAAACTTCCTTAATATAGATAGCCAATACAATGCCAAGACAATAAACCAAACACTAGAGAATATCCTCTACTGAGCAATGCGCCCCTCTCTTCCTTCTCCCAACTGTAGCTACCAGACTTGCGCACTGAGTGAGCGAATGAGTGAGTGATCAAATGAGGCATTGGCTTCGTTTATTTATACAAACAAGTAGGAGATGGAAAGGTGTCTCTTCACTAGGTAGGGCCGACTTGTCTTCTTAGTGGTTAAAACCACTTTAAATAGCCTAGGGGTTGACTTCTCAATTTGCATAATATATTTAGGGTTTGACTAATCCACAAAAGAGAATTTGGTCAATTACAATGCCCGATATTGATCAATCCACAAAAGGGGATTGATCTAATGAATAATAACTCAATAATAAATAGAATACTCTTTGTAGTTACAATATTTCAACACCTTCTCCCCCTCACCCTCTAGCAGTTCAGAGGGAGACAATTGAGCCTATTGATCAAATTGATCTCGTTGATCCTGTAGCTCCAATCGATGTTCCCAACATTGTGGTAGGTTGGAAGAGACCTACATGGGCTCGTCAGAGTCTGCATGAGGCAGAGGGACGTGCAACTTCTCGTGGTAACTTCCGAAGGAGCAAGAGACCTCAAAGATATTCATGCTATGCTGCAACAATGAGCCACATCATTGATTTTGAGCCTTGCTATTATGAGGAGGCATCTAGTCAGCCAGTATGGAGAGATGCCATGATGGATGAGTATCAGTCCATCATGAAGAATGATGTGTGGGATATTGTTTCGAGACCCGAGGGGAAGTTTGCAGTGACTTGCAAATGGATCTATAAGATCAAACACACAGTTGACGGGAGCATCGACAGGCACAAAATGAGATTTGTTGCTAGAGGATTCTCTCAGGTGGAGGGAATAGATTATGAGGAGACATTTGCTTCTGTTGCTCGATACACTTCTATTCGGATGATTATTGCCCCTGTAGCATCCATGGGTTCGAGAGTACATCAGATGGATGTAAATACAACCTTTCTCAATGGAGAGATTGAGGAAGAAGTATACATCGAGCAACCAGATGGTTTCGTGATACATGAGAAGGAGTCTCATGTGTGCAGGTTGAAGAAGGCCTTGTATGGACTCAAGCAGGCACCTCGAGCTTGGTATGCGAGGATTGATGGACATCTGATGAGTTTGGGCTTCAACAAAAGTGTTGTCGGTCCCAGCTTGTACTACAAGACTGTTAATGGTGAGTCCTTGATTTTGGTCCTCTACGTTGATGATTTATTCCTCATCGGTACAGAGAGCCTTATTGCTGAATGCAATATGCGTGGGCCTCTGAGTTTGAGATGAAGGTCCTTGGTATGATGCACTACTTCTTGGGATTGGAGGTGTGGCAGAAAACTAATTGGATCTTCTTGAGTCAGGGAAGTACACAGTTGAGATATTGAAGAAGTTTAGGATGCTTAACTTGAAGCTCGTGGCTACACCAATGGTGACGAATTTGAAGAAACTAAGTGTGTCTTCTTCCGATTTTGACGAAATTGATCCGACTCTGTACAAACAACTAATTGGATCATTAATGTATCTGGTTAACACTAGACCAGATATTTGTTATGCAGTGAGTACACTAAGCTAGTTTATGAGTCAACGAAGACAGACACATTGGATTGCTGCGAAGCATGTGTTGAGATACTTGCGAGGCACAGTTGGACATGGTTTGAGATATACTTCCAGTATTGACATGAGATTGCAGGGATATACTAACTTTGATTGGGCAGGGAGCACAGTGGATAGGAAGAGCACCTCTAGGTGTTGCTTCACTTTGGGATTTGCCATGGTTTCTTGGTTTAGCAGGAAACAAACTTCTGTGGCTTTGAGCACGACAGAAGCAGAGTACATTGCATTAAGTATGTCAGTCCATGAAGCAGTGTGGCTTCGCAAGCTCCTCACAGATTTATCTGAACATGTGCTGGATTCCATCATTATTCATTATGGTAACCAAAGTTGTGTGAAGATCTCAGAGAATCCAGTGTTTCATGACAAATCGAACCATATTGAGATCAAGTACCATTACTTCCGAGACATGGTGTAGAGGAAGGCAGTATTGGTGCAGTACCTTCCTATAGATGAGCAAGTGTTATAGGGGAATCCTCCTGCGGACAAGTGGATTTCCTCTTGGGCTCTAGACTCCTAAGACCAAGACAGAAAGGGTGCTAACGTTCGTCACTGACATCCTTTTAAACCTAGCTAAACTAATGTATAGAGAAGAGGAAGAAAGGTGTACCTTTTTAACGATGTTCGTCCTTGCATAGTCCGAGTTGAGCTTTAGTCCCCAAGCTCCTCGATAAGTCCTGCAAAACAAACAAAGACAGAACAAGCTTCCTATTCTACTAAGATTAGCTTGAAACCAGATCTATCTAATAGAGACAAGATCATGTAGAATAAACACAACCCTGAAAGAAACAGGCCAAGCACATATGTATATTAATGAGAACAATAGAGAATACTTATAGACCTTTGATGAAGGTGCAACAACGTCTCCCAACTCTCCTTGTCCAACTCTTTGCTCAAAAGTTCCATGATCAGAATGACTATGCCTTCATTGATAATTCTCCCTTATGAGATCATAAGTTTGATGCCTCTAAACTTCCATGTGCTTTTTACCATGAGAAGGCCTCTTTATATAAGCTTGGAGAGACCCAACCACCTTAGAGATTCTTGGGATAGGTTGAGGATCAAGGGTTCGGTCCCGTATGGGCCCTTCAATGTATGATTTTTTTAACGAGTCCAGAGAAGGTAAACTCGGTGATTTTTCATGTTTAGAGTTTGAAAAGAACTTAAAGACGACTCTAGGGTTGTCCTTTTTCGTAATGTTAGTCTCGCGAGGTCGAAAAAGAGAAATTATCACTCGAAAGACGCCCTTTCAAACCTTTTAATGATTGGAAAAGGAAGCAAGGTCACTCAGAAATCTTTTCATCTGAAAAGAGCTTAAAGGAGACTCCAGGGGGTTGATTTTTTGTATAACCTTTATGAGTCTGAAAAAGTGATAAAAGTCTACTCGGTTACATTCTCATGTTTTTGCGAGCACGAGAAAGAACAAAGACTAAGCTCAGTATTGGTTTCATTTTTACGCAAGCTTGAAACAAAATTAAACAATGCTTGTAAATTCCCAACGTAATTTCCAAAGGTAGGGATACTTATGGATGGTTGGTACTCTGCCCCCAGCTTGAAAAGCTAGTGGCTTAACTCTAGAATGATAATCAAAGGCTGGAGACATGCCCCCCAAGCTTCAATTCATTCATCGACTTTGAGATTGTCACCAATTTCTGTACTAGATGGAGAAAAAGGATAAAGGTGGATGAAATGAAGGTTCAAATGCGAGACCTAACGAAAGACTCAACTTGGTATTAGAGGTGATTGTTTCATTTTTTAATGAGCTTGACACAGGAAAAGAACTATGCTCAGGGCTCCGGGTTGAATCCCCAGATTTCTGTTTCATTTTTTAACGAGCTTGCTACAGAGAGGAAAACTATGCTCAAGGTTTCTGTTTCATTTTTTAACAAGTTTGCCACAGAGAAACGAAACTATGCTTGTGACCTTTGTTTCATTTTTTAACAAGCTTGCCACGGAGAAGCGAAACTATACTCGTAGCCTCTATTTCATTTTTTAACGAATTTGCCACAGAGAAGAGAAACTATGCTCGTAGCCTCTTCTTGATCATGGCTTCCAAGAGGATAACGCTCTGGAAGGACACCATGTCAAGGGACAAAACTCGGTCATGGCTTCCAAGAGATCTTCACTGGATGGAAGAAGAATGCTTTGGAAGGAACACATGTTGAGGGTTTCGACAGGGGTAAGGAGATCAGGCTCCAATAGCCTTACTGAAGAAATCACCATGTCAACGACCGGATCCAAGTCATCGGAAGTTGAAGTCATGGGAGATAACGCCACATAATTGACCTGTGGCAGGGGTGATACCGACTGCATATAAGAACCATTTAGGGAGGTCATTGGGTTGATGGTCAAGTCAGGGCCAACAAACAAAAGTTGATCAATAGTCACCATTCTTCCATCGTGCAGGAAAGATATCACATGAAAAAAAGTGGACACAATAGCTTTCATGGCATAGACATATTCTTGCCCAAGGAGTAAATTGAAATCCAAGGGGTCCTGGACTAGCATAATGTCAATAAAGACAATTTTCCCTCCCAAAGTTACAGGAAACTGGGGAAGGATCCCTAAAGGGTGACTGATTCTTCTGTTAAAAGCGAACAGAGTCTAGGTAACCGAAAAAAGCTGAGGATAACCCAAAGCTTGCCAAGCAATAGAGGACAAAATACTAACGGACGAACCTTCGTCTATTAATGTGTGAGGAACGTCCCGACCACAAACTTTTACTATAATCTTGAAAGGAATGTGGGAGGGAAGACGAGGTCCAGTTAACGCACCCCAATCAAAAAGGATGGCCTCATTACTTGGAGGGGTTTTCGCAGGAGGAGGAATGCCCCTCGACACGGTAGATCCTGTATCAATGAGAAAAACGTGGGCAGTATCAGGTTTACTCTCTAGCGGGAGAGTAGGATCGATTGATAACGACATCAAATCGACCACTTGGGTTTTATTCTCCAAGGGGAGAATGGGGTCGACAGGTGGAAATGGACCGACCGCTTGGGTTTTATTCTTCAAGGGGAGAATGGGGTTGACAGGTGGAAACAGATCGACCGCTTGGGTTGCACTCTCTAACGGGAGAGCGGGATTGACCGAAGATGGGATCGGATCAACCACTTTGTCAACTGGTTCAACTAAGGACGTGACCAGATTGACGACATGATCAACCAGACTGACCGATGAAAGGACCAGAGCAACCACTTTGGCACTCGTCAGAGGAGGAGTGGGATTGACCATGTTGGCACTCTTCAGATGAATGGTGGGACTGACCAATGATGGGACTAGATCAGTCACTTGGGTTTCACTTTTCGGATGAGAAGTGGGGCTGATCGATGACGGAACTGGATCAACTACTTTGGTTAGTGGTTCAACTGAGGATGAAACTAGATTGACCACTTGATCAACCAGACTGATCGGGGATGGAACTGGATTGACCATTCTATCAACTAACGATGGGTTGGGGGAAATCTTACGATAACCAGTTGGAAGTTGAAGCTTTTCCAAAAGAGAAGCCTTGTCCATACGAGGACAAAGGTGAGAATAATGATCACCTTCGCATAACATACAAGGAAATTTGACAGTTGTCTTCTTCTTAGCAACCTTAACGTCACTAGTTGACGGGGCATCACCAACATGTCTAGCAAGGGCCGATGACGTGGAGGACCACATTTCTAAGACCTTGGGAAGACTAGTGCAATCCCTCAAAAAGTGGTCACCCTTACAGAGACTGCAAGGGAATTTGGGTTTCAGATTCTTCATTTTAATCTTGTTGACCTCATCAACACTCCTAATACTATTAACAGTAGTTGGTTGCTTGGATCCAACATCTGATGTAGTTGGAGGCTTGGTCCTTTTCAAGTTCTTCTTCTTCTTCTCTTTTCGTTTTGTCTTCTTCTTATCAACCTAGCTACTCACTTTAGAGCTTTCACTAGGCGAAGAAGGAGAAATGGAAGGAGACCTAACGGGTGAAGAAGGAGAAAGGTCGACATGAGGTTGATGTGTGGGTGGTGTGCTTACATCTGAAGCACTTGCATTCGAGATCACTGGAGTGGAAAACAACCATACCGGTGTTAGAATATTAAGGATTGTGCTCGTTTTACCATTGACAATACCCTTGTCACCCAACCATAGGCCGAAGCCACCCTCCGAGCACCTTGACCTTGACAGAGAAGAATCCTGGTAGCAATCAATAGCCAAGCAAGGCTAATGCACCAAGCAAGAAAGTAACCAAAGCTGATCAGATAGTCCAACCCAAAAACTAGCGCAACACCTTCCCCAGAACTTGCGCACAAAACTGCCAGACTGCAGTGCGCACAAGTGACTTCTACAATTATGTGAATGTGACAAATGAGAGACTGGTGCCCTGTATTTATAGTATTTCTGGCAGAGTTGCCTGGGCCGACTTCTCCTTCTAGGTACAAATTAATTCATATTATTTATTTTTCTTTAGTCGACATCTCATCTAGGGTTACATTCATTTCTTTGCTTCCTTTCGAAATACTCTAATCTCGTCATAGGTCACAATAGAGGTTCATACCTCCCGAAGCTACCATAATATCAACACTCCCTCCTAGCTAAGGAGGTATGGTCTTGAGCACAAACAGACCATTCAACTAGTAGCATCACAAGCACTGTCATTATTTATACAACTGGATAATCTCCATGACACAAGTACAATATTAATTGATAGAACACTTTTGTGTTTATCCATGGTAGTACACAACTACTCAGACCGTGACACATAGTCACAAACAGTGGAACATATCCACCACAATAGCATAACTCTACATAACAATCATATGATATCAACCTGCACAGAAACAATGTTATGATATAAACTGAATCATCTGGGCCAATCTTTCACTCACATCTATGAGATCTGAAAGAATATCTGCCCTCAGAGTAGAACATCAACGATGGGCTATTTGCCCTATTCTTCTCAAACAAGGAAGAATGATTGTTTTTGATTTCTGAGCCTGGACCATTCCTCACCTTGGGCCATTCCTCCGACACTAAACAAAGTGTAACCTGGAGAGAATGAATCTGCCCTAAGGAATGCTTGTCCCTGATTGCTGAGCCTGGACCATTCCCCACCCTGGGCCATTCCTCCGGCACTAAACAAAGTGCAACCTGGAGAGAATGAGTACACCCTAATAAATGACTGTCCGGACCATTTCCTCTGTTAACCACAAGAGTAAAAGACTGTCCTGTATCAACCTCCAAAACAAACCATTCCTCATGTTAATCACAACGAGAAATCGTTGTTCGGCGAGGCGGGCCAGTCTTCTTGAGTAACCCTCAAGAAGAGAGACTGCCCTAGACCACTTCCCATGTTAACCACAATGGGAAGTCGCTGTCTATGATACATCAACAATCTGGACCATTTACCATGTTAACCACGATGGGAAATCGCTATCCGTTAGAAATCTCAATCCACTTTCCAAACATGAAAGAATCTGTCCAAGCTGGACTATTTTTCAATTTCGAAAATAAATGTCTTCAATAATATTTTGAGTGCTCCCTCCCAACTTAGATAGTCATTTCTTCCCTTTTAGCTAAGGGAGTTATTTCCACGATCCCCATCTTCTCTCAGAAATATGCAAACTTTATTCTAGATAGAGGTTTTGTCAGGATATCTGTGGTCTTCTCATCTATGGGGATATACTCGAGCTTTACCTCTCCTTCCTGGACTTTATCTCGAATAAAGTAGTATTTGACCTCAATGTGTTTCGACCTTTCATGAAACACGAGATGTTCTGATAATCTTATACAACTCTGATTATCACAATGTATTATGGTTGATTCTGGAATCTGATCAAATAAATCGGAGATTAACTTCCTTAGCCATATTGCTTCTATGCATGCTTCACATGCTGCGATATACTCTGCTTCTGCTGCGCTGAGTGCGACAGACTTCTGTTTCCTGCTGCCCCAAGATATCATAGCGGAGCCCAAGCTGAAACACATACTTGAAGTGCTCTTTCTGTCTTCTGCACTTCTAGCCCAATCTGAGTCTGTGAATCCATGAGGTTGTATATCACTGGATGCAGTATATCTCAAGCTATAGTTTATTGTCCCATGAATATATCTTAATACATGCTTTGCAGCTATCCAATGCTCATGTCTTGGTTCCACCTGGAACTGGCTTAGTGTATTTACGACAAAGCAAATGTTTGGTCGAGTATTTACCAAATACATCAATGACCCAATTAGTTGTTGATATAGAGATGGATCTACTGGATCAAAATCTGGATCTTTCACTTTTCTTATATCCGTATTCATAGGAGTGTCCATGGACTTACAATGCATCATTCCAAACTTCTTAAGGATCTTTATTGCGTACTTTCCTTGTCCAAGGAATACTTCACCACGCTTCTGCCATACTTCTAGTCCCAAGTAATAATGCATGAGACCTAGATCTTTCATATCAAATTCAGAAGCTAATTCCTTCTTGCACTGGATGATGAGAAACTCTTCACCTGTTATGAATAGATCATCAACATATAGTAGTAGAATTACAGGTGCATTGTCCACGATTTTGTAGTAAAGGTTTGGATCTGCATGACTCTTGGAGAAACCAAGTCTCGTTAGATAGCTGTCCGTTCTGGCATACCAAGCCCTTGGAGCTTGCTTAAGTCCATATAGGGCTTTCTTTAATCTGCAAACGTGGGTGTCTCTGGAATGTACCTCAAACCCTTGAGGTTGTTCAATATATACTTCTTCTTCAATTGCTCCATTGAGGGAAGCTGTCTTTACATCCATCTGATGTAAGTTCCATCCCATGGAAGCGACAAGAGATATGATCGCTCTGATGGAAGTATATCTAGCCACCGGAGCAAAGGTTTCGTCATAATCTTCTCCCTCCTTCTCAGAGAACCCTCTAGCTACTAATCTTGCCTTGTATTTATCCACACTTCCGTTTGCTGCATGTTTGATCTTGTATACCCATTTTGAAGTTACCATTGATTTTTCTTTAGGTCTAGGTACGATTTCCCATACCTCATTTTTCATAATGGATTGATGTTCTTCCGTCATAGCTTCTTTCCATTGTCCCTTTTGAACTGCTTCTTCAAATGTGGTAGGTTCTTCATCTAGAAGCTTCGTAATGTATGCTGCATAACTTGAGAATCTTTTAGGTCTTTTACTCCTTCTGAATGTTCCTTCTGGAAGCTTGAGTCTTTCTGCGTCTTGTAAGGTGGATTCAAGCCAAGCTGGTCGTTTCTTGGTTTTAGGTACGATATCTGAATCAATGTTTTCACATGGTTCCATAGGATGATCGGGTTGTTCCTTTTCGTCATTTTCGTTTTTTGTGCTTTCTTCATTAGGTTCTTCAATCTCTTCTTCTTCAATAGTTTCTTCCATGGATTTCTTGAAGGCCATCTTTTCATTGAATGTTACATCTCTGCTGACTTCGATGTTGTGTTGTTCTGGAATATATATTCTATAGGCCTTGGATGAATCACTATATCCTATGAATATCCCCTTCTTTCCTGAGGGTTCTGGTTTATTCCTTTTGTCCTTGGGAATGTGAGAGTAAACAAGACATCCAAATATTCTTAGATTTTCCACATTAGGTTTCTTACTTGAGAAGGCTTCTTCTAGTGTCATGTCCTTCAATATACGATGAGGACTTCTGTTCTGCACATATATTGTTGTCATTGCTGCTTCTCCCCATAAGAACATGGATAGACCTTGATCATTTAGTAAGGCTTTTACAGTTTCTTCAATAGATCTGTTCTTTCTTTCTGCTACACCATTTTGTTGAGGATTATGAGGTACAATCAGCTCCCTCTTAATCCTTGCTGATTTGCAGAATGCAACAAATTCCTTTGAGGTGTATTCTCCTCCATTATCTGTTCTTAATGTCTTGATCTTCTTGTTCGTGAGGTTTTCTATCTCTGCTTTGAATTCTTGGAATTTGCTGAATACTTTGTCTTTTGTCTTCAGTAGATATAGCCAAGTCTTTCTTGAATAATGGTCTATGAAGATTACGCAGTAAAGAGATCCTCCTAGAGATCTGACTGGCATTGGACCGCAAACATCTGAGTTTATTAGATCTAGGATCTCCTTAGATCTGTTGTTGCTGCTTGGGAATGGTTTCTTGATATTCTTCCTTTGCAAATTCCTTCATGTGTAGATTTCAATTTTGGTATTCGTTCAACCATTCTTCTGAGAAAGGGTAATGCTTGATAATTAATATGAACGTACCTTCTATGCCAAAATTAATTAGGGTTGACTTCGTCATGTATGAGAGCTTCTTCATTTTGTTCTAGTAGTCTACAAATTTCCTTCACGACTTCCAATAACCCTAGCATTCCCTATGCTGGAGTTTGTATGCCATGATAAGACTTTTCCATCCACGAAAGCTATTCTGTTTCCTTCGTCTTCTAGGCAAGATATCGATACAAGATTCTTTTCTAAACCAGGTAAATATAAAACATTGCTTAAGTGAACATTGTTACTTGATTTCAGCTTGATGGAGGCTTGTCCAAATCCTTCAACTGGGTAAGTGCTTTTGTCTCCAAGCTCTACCTTGTACGATGTCTTCTTCTCATTTAGGTTTGAGAGTCTGGCTTGATCTGCCGTCATGTGCCTAGAAGCTCCATTATCGATTATCCACATGTCATCTTCAATCGTTCCAGTGAGTGCTGAGTAGTGTAAAAGACTAATTGTTTCACTCATGTCTTAAGTTCACTGGTAGCTGGTCATGCTTTGATCCAAAACTTCAACTCTGACGTTTTTATCTTCTGAGATAGCCAAAAGGTGCGCTGAACTAGGGCGCATTTGAATATCTTCTCCTTGAGCAAGATGCCCCATCACATGGTGTCGGATCTGAGATTAGGGTTTTTGCAACTGCTTCTGCTAGTAACCCTAGCGGCAGTGTCTTGGAAGCTGCTCCTGCTAGTAACCCTAGCAACAGTTCCTCAACGAGTTCAATTTCCCAGCCGCTATGCTTCCTTCCAGCGTTTAGACTGAATGAAGGTGGTGTGGGCCCATAACCTATTAGAATATTAAGGATTGTGCTCGTTTTACCATTGACAATACCCTTGTCACCCAACCATAGGCCAAAGCCACCCTTCGAGCACCTTGACCTTGACAGAGAAGAATCCTGGCAGCAATCAATAGCCAAGCAAGGCTAACGCACCAAGCAAGAAAGTAACCAACGCTGATTAGATAGTCCAACCCAAAAACTGATGCAACACCTTCCCCAGAACTTGCGCACAAAACTGCCAGACTGTAGTGCGCACAAGTGACTTCTGCAATTCTGTGAATGTGACAAATGAGAGACTGGCGCCTTGTATTTATAGTATTTCTGGCAGACTTGCCTGGGTCGACTTCTCCTTCTGGGTACTAATTAATTCATATTATTTATCTTTCTTCAGCCGACATCTAGTCTAGGGTTACATTCATTTCTTTGCTTTCTTTCGGAATATTCTAATCTCGTCATAGGTCACAATAGAGGTTCATACCTTCCGAAGCTACCATAATATCAACAACCGGTAACCCAATTGTGAGACCTGGAAGGCTCAAAGTAGCGATGTAAGGAGGACCAACGTTTCCGTAAGAAGGAAAAACAAAGGTTTCCCCTGGCAAACGGGTTACTTCATTGGCCATTCCGGGAACTGATGCCATAAAAAATAAAGATCCAACCTAGATTCTGCTAGGGAGAACAAACAACACACGCTAAAAATCTAGTAAGAAAACAAGCAAACAAAACCTTCTCACAATGAGCACACTAGTTGGGGATGAAATCCAACGTCGCGGGAACAAAGTAAGAAGGGGCTGAGATAGAGTGGGTGGAAAAGTTACGTTGATGACCTGCTTAACGGACTTACGCCTTGGTGCAAGCTCCCACACATAATCGTGGGTATACCCTCCAAGGAGCCCGAATGTGTTTGGCCAATGTCGATTCCAGGTACTGTGAAGACTTGCCCCTCCACAGTCACCTTGTGTAAAGACCCTAAAGAGATAGGCCACTAAGGTTACCAAGTACAATAGTAATGCCTGGGGAAACAGTCGACAGTCCGATCCACGCGCAAGGGCAGGGTATTTGGCCTGAAATCAACTTGAAAGGCTTCCACTCATCATTGTGGGTATACCTTCAAGCGACCCCCATAATACACACAATCTTTACACCAAGACCAACAAAGCAGGGTGAGTAACTTTGTCAGTCTTAATGCGGCCTCAGGTTTGACCCTTGTGTGAGAAGGTCTTTGCAGGACAAAATGTAGCAATTGGATTTCACCGCTCCCGAACACAAGATTCTATGTTTGTTTGCAGCTTTGGAAAGTTATCTTTCACACCTATTCCAAAGCCCTACAACTAATCTGATGTAGGTTTGCTACTAGAAAATATAAAAATGTCTAATCAATTTTTAGTTTAGCGCTTGATTTTTTAAGGCTGTTGTTACTCAAAAGGAAAATGGCGTGGACAATATGGTGTTTTGACCGACTCGAAGGTTATGCAAAGAGATGAATATGCAACCTTTTCATTTCGATGAAAGCTATGCTACGAGAAGGAGAAAACATTCATCATTACAGATGCACAATGTCCCAAAAAAGCCAAAAACCATGCAATTCCGCTACTTCAAATGCAAGCTAGTTTCACTACCCAAAAGAAAAAATGCATTTATCTTCTTTGTTTGATTATGATGTATACAGAAAGTAAATACAAAACCTTCAATGCTCCACTACTTTCAATCAGGAGAAAGGGTCCTATGCAGATGCAAAAGACACGAAGCAAAAGGGCTACAAACAGAGCATGCACTCAAGGCAGTGAGGTATGAAAGAAAACAAGTAGAAACTTGTTCTAACAAGCAAGAAAACCATCAAGGATTCTACTACCAATCAAGCATTCAAGGAACACAAATAAAATGCAGAGAAGAATCCAAGAAAAGATGGGGAGAAAGAGAAATCACTCAAAACTGTCCTGACAAAAAGCAGCTGGAAAAGGTAATTTCACATTTCTGAAAAAGGTTTCAAGCTCCAAGCAAGACAGTAGGGAGTGATAAGCATCAAAAACCATCAAAAACCAATCCAAACAACTTCACAAACCAACCACAGACTCTGGGTAAAGATCTCTGCAAAACAGGTTGCAAAAGATTGAGCAGAAGAAGGCAAAAACTCTCAAAAAAGAGACTAGCGCTCCCTAACACAAGGGTACAGAGTGTTGCAACGCTCCCTAAAACACTGTAGGGGAGTGCTGGCGCTCTGGTATGGCCTAGGGGGGGTGCAAGTCCTCCCAAAAACTCAGAAAAAGAGGAAAAAATTGCAAAAAAACTCACCCAGAATGCATGAAAATTGGTGAAATTGCTAGTGAAGGTAGGAGAAGGTTAATGGATGATGAACAACCAGGAATTTCTTGGGAAAATGACCTCAAAGATCAAATGGAACAGAGCATAGATCCTTGAATTCCTTACAACAACTTTCATTCAATTAGATAAGTGAGAAAGCAGTAGATAGATGCCAAATTTCAGGGAAGAAGAGTGACTAAAAGCAAGGAAAATAGATGTCAAAAAACCAAACAAAACATCATCAATCCTTGGAAATCAAATGGGTGGAGGCTAAACAAGGACACACTAAGATAGCATTAACTCTGAGCAGATGAATAAGCTAAAAGAAGATTGAGAAATCAACTCCCAAGAAGATTTTTGCAGAAAAAAGAGGCAGCGCTTTGGTGTCAAGGGTACCAGAGCGTTGCAACGCTCTGTGGGAGCTTGCAAGGGAGTGCCAGCGCCCTGGTGGTAGAGGCAGGGGAGCACTGGCCTCTCAAAACTCAAAAGTTTGCCCAGAAATTAAAAAAAACTCAAGAAAAATGCAGAAATTGAGTGTGTAAGATGAATCCAAGAGCCAACAACATATCTAAGAATCAGAGACACAACATGGATACGATCTTAAAAATGAGCAAAGTCTAAAACAAGACCTAGGAAAGGAAGCAAAACTCAAAGTTTCGTTCCCCAGTGGAGTCGCCAATTTTTGTTACAGGAGAATCCCCCTGCGGACAAGTGGATTCCCTCTTGGGCTCTAGACTTCTAAGACCAAGATAGAAAGGGTGCTAACGTTGGTCATTGACATCCTTTTAAACCTAGCTAAACTAATGTATAAAGAAGAGGAAGAAAGGTGTACCTTTTTAACTATGTTCGTCCTCGCACAGTCCGTGTTGAGCTTTAGTCCCCAAGCTCCTCGATAAGTCCTGCAAAACAAACAAAGACAGAACAAGCTTCCTATTCTACTAAGATTAGCTTGAAACCAGATCTATCTAATAGAGACAAGTTCACGTAGAATAAACACAACCTTGAAAGAAACAGGCCAAGCACATATGTATATTAATGAGAATAGTAGAGAATACTTACAGACCTTTGATGAAGGTGCAACAACCTCTCCTAGCTCTCCTTGTCCAACCCTTTGCTCAAAAGTTCCACGATCAGAATTACTATGCCTTCACTGATAATTCTCCCTGATGAGATCATATGTTTGATGCCTCTAAACTGCCATGTTCTTTTTACCATGAGAAGGCCTCCTTATATAAGCTTGGACAGACCCAACCACCTTAGAGATTCTTGGGATAGATTGAGGATCTTTCTCCATTAGTTGTGGATCCTCCCTAAGATCCAACCTTGACCTCAGAATTTGAATCCAACTAACTCCAAAGATGAGGGGGATTTATCCCTGATTTTCCTCAACAGTCAAAGATATTCTGAAACAGCCCAATGCTCCCTCAGAATGGGGCACAAAGTGTTGCAACGCTCCCCCAAAGAAGGCTAGGGAGTGCTGGCACTCTTTGACAGTGGTTAGGGGAGCGTTGGCCTCCAAAAATGACTTTTGAGTGGTTTTCTTCATGGCAAATGTTTTGTACTCTTCATCAAATGATTTCTCTTCCTTAAACCAGTCTTTGAGGGTGTCTTAAGTGTCCCTATGATGTCGTTAGAGGCACGACATAGGCAAGATGGCAGTATGATGTTTGCGACACTTGTGGTCAAGATGCGACACTTGTGACACTTGTAATGACGACACTTGCGACACTATTGAAGTGAGTAATTTTAATGTGTAACAACAAGTTGCTGATGTTCTTACCAAACCAGGACGAAGTTCAAGTACTTCTGTGACTGACCTGGCGTGGCAGAAAATGCCTCCCTCGCTGAGAGGGAGTGTTGATGTTTGCAGCTTCCTGAGACATTCTTCAGATTGTACTCCTCTGTGACTGAGTTGAGTTGATCTGTGAGGACACTTATCCAAGAAGCGATAAGTGGGTTTGGGCTTATTCGAGAAGGGATAAGTGAACTGTAAGGACACTTATCTGAGAAGGGATAGCCCAACGTCCCTTGTGGAGAGCACATGAGGACATGTCAAGGGAGTTGACCTTGACGTCACACACTATGGGGAGTTGACCCTAGTGTTTCTAGAGGGAGTAGCCTCTAGAAGTCCACATGGGAGTGCCATGTGTGACAAACATTCTCTAGATCATACTCCTATGTGAATTGAGTTGAGTTGATCTGTGAGGACACTTATCCGAGAAGGGATAAGTGGGACACTTATCCAAGAAGGGATAAGTGTGTTTGGGCTTATAGCCCAACGTCCCTTGTGGAGAGCACATGAGGACATTTCAAGGGAGTTGACCTTGACGTTAGACACTATGGGGAGTTGACCCTAAGTGTTCCTAGAGGGAGTAGCCTCTAGAAGTCCACATGGGAGTGCCATGTGCGACAAACCTTTTCCTACTATGGTGGTTGTGTACCACTGGCGAAGACTGTGTGTCTCTGGACAATAGGTGTGTGCTACTAGTTGATTACAAAGGAGTCAGTGGACTACTAGATGAAGACATCCTGGAAAGATACCTCCCTAGATAAGAGGGAGTGTTGATGTTTTAGCATCGAACGAACCTTCTCCTAGATTGGGCTGCAGACAAGGGAGATAGGATGCATTTATCATAAAAGTGCAGTTGTGGTAAATTGGCCCGGGCGTAGTCCTTCCTTGATCATGACAAGGAATAATATGGACTCGAGGTGCTTTAGGTGCTTTCCACGCGTCAGTTAGCATCATGTCGACATTCACTCACATGTGTGTACCTTTGGTGAACGATCTTGGTGTGGTCTTTGTCCTAGTCATGGTGATTTGACAAGGAATGATAAAGATGCTATATGCTATATGCTATTACATGCTGACCCAAAGTGAGCTCAATCTTAGAGAGAGTCAATTGGCTCAAAGGGAGAGCCACAAAAAGAGTTTCTCCTTGGTTCAGGTGGGAGAGAGACGTCTCCCATGGATGACAGACAAGTGTCATGAGTCTAGGGTGAAGTTTGTATACTTCAGAGACAAGCTTGGCATGATGCAGAATGTCTCCCTCGTTGAGAGGGAGTGTTGATGTTTGGACAACATCGGGAATACATTCTCTTAGATTAATAATTAATAATATAATTACTGATTATTAAATACTATATATAATAAGTAAATGATAATAATAAATAGTTATTGATTATCCAAGGGACGCATCCTTTCATGTATGGTCATCATATGTCCCCTATATATGGAACATTCATCATTGTAATAATATATCGATCATATCTCATATAAAAAAGCAACAATAAATCCTTTAGAAATGTACTTTGACGAGGTAGTTAAATGCACACTTTTAGCTTTGGTTGATTGTACCTTGCCTTGTACAAATTCTGGGCTGATTTAAGAGGTCATATAAGCTTGGATAGGCTGCTAGGTAATGGCTGTCGTAGTGATTATGACAGCAACAAGGTAGGGTTAATTTACTAGGCTAGGTTAGTGTTAGTGTTAGTGTTAGTTAGTAAGAGCTTCAAGGAAGAGAGTTTGAAGGTTGTTTTGATCTCATTCATCCACAAGAGCATATAAATCATTGCCTTTAGGGGCTTATGGAGTCAATAACAACAACAATATCACTTGGGACATAAAGAAATGATAATACTTGTCCAAGGAAAGAGGTAGATGCAAGAGGTGTTGGCACTTTAAGGCCTCAAGCATCAAAGTCTTTAAGAGAGGTTTTGCTAGAGAATAGACACTTCTAGGCCCTAGTGTACTTTCCTTCCTTGGGATTTTGAAAAATAATTGGTAATTAGAATGAAGTTACTAGAGAGCTAGCACTTGAGGGCTTTAGTAATCACATCCAAAACAGTGTATAATTGGCAAATTCAAGCTAGTAGAAAAGTTATAGAGAAAAAAATCACTTATGTTTCTCCCCTAGGGTTTAAACAAGCAATTTCATAATCTTTGACATGAAACAAACAAATTTTACCACACACATTCATTACATGAATAAAATGCAGATTTTCTACTTACTTCACCAAGAATAATCAAGTCAAACCCTAGTTGAAGACCATTCCAACATGAAAAATGCCAAGATACACCACCATAAAGCTTCCCCAAGAGATGGGCACTAGTTATTTCAGCCAATAACCCTTAAAGAGAGGGCGGAAATTTCAGTCCACCACTTGTGTGTGATGAGTTATGATTCAAATGAATGCCACTTTTTGTTTATTTATACAAGACTTGACCTTAATTAAGTTTTAGGTCAAAAAACCAGGGCGACTTGGCCAGTTTCTTACAAAAATTAAATTTTGGACAAATAAAATCAATTTGCATCTAAAGGCCCTCTTAAGGGTCAGATCATGTCCTTCTAGTGTGACGAAACATTGGGCATAGGAAGTGAAACGTTGGGCCTCCAAAGGCCAAAAATCCTTGACCACACATGCCAATAACCTCATGACTGCCCCCAAGGTGACAACCCTAGCAAGTAGATGACGTCCAGGGTTGCATAGGTGACATCCAAGGTCTCCAAAGGCCAATGTTCAGGCGGGAAGGGCACAATCCCCTAGGTCTAGGTCCACCAAAGTGCCTCCAAAGGCAACGTCCTTCTTTCTTCTTGTGCAAGTCTTCAATCTCTTCTTACCCCCTGGCTGGGGTTTCAACGTCCATCTGTGGGCTTTGAGCCCTCATGAAGGTCCGAGCTAATCATTCCCTCATGTGCACCTGTCTACCGAGCAAGGTCCTACAGAGACAACAAGTATGCCCTCAAGGGGTTCATAAGTCACAAGGACGTTATGCTCAAAGACATTATGCAATTTGATAAGTTTAGATTTGGAGAGGGTCTCAGGGTGTCCTATTGGGCTAATCCCCCTTAAGTTTGGGGTGTTTTCTAAGTGGAATCTGGTCCAAGTCATGCAAGTGAATGAGGTGGTATGGGGTGCATGTGATAACAGGGAAATGTAGAGTCTTACCTGTGGGTGCCTTTGTGGGGGGTGAGCTGCACCTTGTCATGGATGCAATTGTTTCCTAGCTCATTCATTGCCATTTATTCTTAGCTTTCTTTCTTTTGATTTTTTTCTCTTGTGCTACAGGGGAATATTTGAGGGTCACTATCCTGGCTTGGTGACAAGAGGTGACAGTGTCATCCACAAATCAGTTCATGAAAATGAGAAGGATGGCTTGTGATGAGACCCCCTTTCTCTTGGCTACGCAGCCAAGAGCCATTACCCTAGTTTGGTGACCAGATAGGTGGTAATGTCATATCACTACATGTCCGTGGTCATAATAGGCTGGCTCGTGATGAGACCTCCTATCCATCAACTAATACCTTGAGTGTTCACATTATCTTGTGGGTCCCCTTTTCTTACTGAGAAGCTTTTCATTGCTTTCTTGGGGATCCCTGGGAGAAGCATCTCGAAGGTTTCAAACGGCTTTTAACTCTTGCCAGCTACTTTTACCCTCTGGGCTTTTAGCCCCTTCTTCCCACGAGGTAAGGTACAACCCTTCCTAGTGTAGCCAATCCCAATGCCCAAAAGATGGGGAGATGGAAGGAATAAAGATGGAAAGTGGTAAGTATGCATGGAACATACGATGACTCTTCAAAGACCCACCAAGTAGCAACCCATCCTAAAGGGAAATCAACTTACTAGGGCACTGTGTCACCCTCCCAGGTTTAGACAAGGCAAAGAGCATAATTTCCAAGCAAACGTCATGAAATGAAGAAGGATTCAATACAACATGTTCAATTGCTTCAAAAATCAGAGTGATACATACCATGATACCCGAGCTCATTACCTCATGGAGCAAGACCCACTGCCACTTTAGGACGAAGCTAGTGTGATGGGTGCTGCTATTGGCGACATGTGGACTGTACTTGAAGAAAAGAGGGGTCCGTCAGGGCCATGCTTAGGTTGTTCGACTCTCGACACTCCATGTCTGGAACCTGTGGGCCTTGAGACACGATCTCGTTAGTTATCCCTAGGCTAGGGGATAACAAGTACTGAATGTGCTAACCGATAAGTGATTCCTGAGTCAAATATAATTGAGACGATAGATTCAATGGATGAAAAATGATATGACATAAGTAGTTTACAACTGAGCATTGGAGACTATACTTCTGTATCACAATTCATTGTTAAAACTTTATTTTGTGATAATAGTGACATAATTCTAGGTTCACCCTAGGTGGAAGCACTAGGGACATTCATTTTAAACACGAAAAAGTAGTTTTTGACATTTTACTATAAAAATAAAAAAATAACTTTACAAGACTCTACATTGGAATCAGATCCAATAACATCAGAAGACCTTAAAGATATGTCAAAGGTGATCATTCAGGAAAATCAATGGTCAATATCAAAGATGCAAAAAGAACTTGACAAAGTTATCACATATAAAAATGAAGAAAATTCTCGTTTAAAAGACCATAGTCTAGACTCTAAAGTTACTTAAGAATGATAAGAAGTCATTGGAAGATAAGTTAGAACAACTTGTCAAGGAGGAAGCATCAAAGTCTTAAAGTGAAAGAATCCAAGTTGAATAGAAAGGAACAAATACAGATCCAATTAATATCACAATTCAGGAAGATGCCAATCCAACTAAAGAAAAGACATACTCGAATATTGGAGTACAAATGTTGGAATTTCCAAGTGTAAATCCAACAATCAAGAAAGCAACATCAATGCATAAAGAAGAAATAATATCGAATGTAAACCAAGAAAACACTACAAGTACAATAAAGGAAAGTCATACCACAAAGACACTTTATCGACATCCAAATCAGAAGAGCAGGTACATTAACCAGATAGTGTATCAACATCCCTCAGAAGGGAAACAATTAACCTATCTTCTGAAGAATACTGATACCAGTATCATTAGATTTCATAATAAATCTTGGGAATCTTATAAGTGCAACGTTCCTCAAAAGGGTCGAATTAGGATGGTTAAATCATTTTACAGTTCAACAATTCTGCTCAACACTTAGAAGTTCATACTATCTCATGTCATCAACTATGACAACATCAAGAACGAGGAATTATGCGAAGACATTACAAGCGAGAGTAAAGACGTCAAGCCTTTTCATCAATATGCTTTGAGGACAAAGCATTTCTAAAGAGGAAGGCAATGTTATGAACATAAATAACATAAATATATATAAAATAATATAAATAAGAAATAATAGTAATTAATTAACGAAAAGACATTATAATGAAAAGATGTGTCTTATTAAAAAGACATGACTATTAATGAAAGGGTGTAGAAAATCCAGGTCCTATCAGCAAGACTTCTTGGCCTGTCTTTGACCAAGCAAAGTCACTAAGTTTTCTGCTGTCATAAAATGTGTAATTGCTGTTTTATAACAGCCC
>JZKD02S0022254.1:1999006-2024839 GCA_000966675.3 Picea glauca
TCATGGAGCAAGAGCCTCTTCTGATGCAAGCCCAGGCCGGTAGTGATGGAGGCTGGTACTGCTGATAGGACAAGTCTGGCTGAGAAGAAGAAAAGATGGGCCCTCAAGGGCCATGCTCAAGTCAATCTGGTCTCATACTCCATGTCTAGGATCATGTGGGCCTTGAGACATGATCTCCTAGTTATCCCATGATATCGGGGATAACAGGAACCACCTCACAAACATCATTCTTCATGATGGAATTGTACTCTTCCATCATGGCATCTGTCCAAACCTCCCGATCAACTGCCTCCTCAAAGGTGGAAGGATCATACTCTCTGATGCTGCTCACCATTGCAAGATAGTTGCAAAAACTCTCTGGAGGTTTACTCTCCCTCACAGCTTGCCTGGGATTCCCCACTAAACACTGTGCCTCCCTCAAAGTGTCCTGAGTCCACTTGGGCTTCCTCCTCTCTGAAGTAGTGTCCCGTGGAGGGGACTCTCCCTGCTCAACCCCATCACCTAAAGACTGTGAACTTGAAGTAGAATCTGTAGAACTCGATCTTGAAACCTGTGGACCAGTGACCTGTGATCTTGACATCTGTGGCCCTGTAACCTGTGGTCCAGTTGTCACTGAAACTGGTGGACCTGAACTCTGTGTTACTGAAGTCTGTTGTGGACTCACCTGAATCTGAGGTGATGACTGCTCACCCCTCTCAGTCCCTCGTGACTTCCTAAAGGCTCCATCTTCCTCAAATCTCACATCCCTTCTCAAAATTGTCTTCCTCAAGGAAGGGATGTATATGTGGAAAGCCTTTGAAGTCTCGCTATACCTAACAAAGATCCCCTTCTCTGCTGTGGGTTCTAGCTTTGTCCTCTTCTTAGAAGGGACACGTGAATATGTAAGGCACCCAAAATCCTAAAGTGCCCAACATCAGGCTTCTTCCCAGAGAAAGCCTCCTCATGAATCTTATCCCCCAAGACTCTGTGTGGACTCCTATTCTGCAGATAAACTGCAGTGTTGCAAGCCTCAACCCAAAGAAAAAGTGGTAGTCCCTGATCATGTAACATGGCTCTTGCAGCCCAAACAATAGCCCTGTTCTTCCTCTCAACCACCCCATTTTGTTGTGGGGTGTATGGAACTGTCAACTCTCTCCTGATGCCTTCTCGGGCACAAAAGTCTCTGAACTCATTGGAGGTATACTCACCTCCATTATCAGATCTCAACACTCTGATTTTCCTCCTTGTCTGGTTCTCCACAAGAGCTTTGAACTCTTGGAACCGCTGGAAGACCCGTCCTTTGGTCTTCATGAAGAAAATCCAAGACTTTCGTGAGAAGTCATCAATGAAAGAGACATAATACAAGAACCCAGTCAAAGATGCAGAAGACATAGGACCACACACATCGGTATGAATTAGATCAAGGATTCCGGCTGCTTTACTATCACTGCTTGGAAAAGCAGTCTTGGTGTACTTCCCAAGAGCACACCCCTTGCACACCTCCTGGTGCTCTGTACTGAACTCTGGCACTCTAGACACAATCTCTCTCAAGATCCTCAGTGCCCCATGATGCAAGTGGGCCATCCTCCTATGCCATAACTCACAAAGGTCACTGGTGTTGGTACCATGAAACAATGCTCACGAAGGTGAAACATGAGCTTGTACAACTTCTCATGTCGAATACCAATCACTTTGGCCGAAGTGACTGGAGATCCCTTAGGATACAAGAGCACCTTCCCATCATGGAACAATACCTCATGCCCCCTATCCTCAATAGTGGAAACTGATACCAAGTTCTTCTTCAGTGCCGGAACATATAGGACATCTCTCAACAACATGGGAGGTAGAGACTCCCTCTAAAATGATACGGTTCCACACTCAATTGCTCTGACCACTAAGTCATCTCCAAGTACCACCTCCTGGTCTCCAATCGCTGCAAACTCAGTAAAGTACTCACGAACTCCCGTCATAAAGCAGGAGGCACCACTATCAATGTACCAAACACAAGTGGAGGATGCTCTAGATGAGAGGCAAGCAGTCAAAGAATACTCCTTCTTGAACCTGTGAGTAAACTCTTCCACCTCCATTGAAGCTGCAACCTGTTTCTTCTTCTTGTTAGGGCACTGTCTAGCATAGTGCCCAAACTGATGGCAATCAAAGAACTTGACTTTGCTCATGTCTTTCTTCCCTTCACCTTTCTGCTTGTTCCCTCCCTTGGAACCCTTCTTGGACCTGCTCTTTCCTTTAGCTGCAAGAGCCACATTCTCCTCCTCATTACTAGTGGATGAACTACCAAGCACATATCCTCTCTGAGTTTCCTCCTGAATGAAGTCATCCCAAAGGCGATCCCACTTGGGAAGATTCTCCCTTGCCACAATGCCCTCAACGAAGACAGTCCATTGTTTGGTCACCCCATTCAAAGCAGTCCTCACAAGTTCACTGTCAGCAACAACCTCCCCAACAGCTCCAAGCTCATCCCTTACTTTAGTAATTTTAGTAAGGTATGTGGTGACATTTTCAGCTTTGGTCATCTTGATGCCCTTCAGTTTCTCCCTCAACACCATCTTCTTATTTTCATTGGAACTTTGGTAAAGCTTGGTTAAGGAGTCCCACATCTCGTAGGCATTGGATTTCCCGGTCACATGTGGAATCACATGGTCCTTGATGGCATCGAGGATAATTCTTTTGGCCTTGATATTCTTCTTGGTGTAGGCTGCCAAAAGAGTAGCATCTGTAGGCACAGTCACATGATTTGTTAGTGTGTTCTCCACAATATCCCACAACTCATTTTACTGCAGTATCAGTGTGATTCTCTCCTTCCATGGGCTGAAATTAACAGCCCCATCCAATTTGTCCTCAACCCTCAAACCGGTGGCCATGACTCTCTCAACAAAAATTCAAGTCCAACAAAAAAACCTGCCAGGTGAAGTACCTCCTCTTCTTAGAAAAATCTTTGACTTTAATGGCTGAAATATTTTTGTTCTTCTTCTCTGACTAGCTCTGATACCATGTAAAACTTTCAGACCCCAACCCGGTTTCAAGTCTCACTGAGACACATAGTTAAATGCCCAACCCACATTGCACATTTATTACTGCAAATTAGTAAGCATGAAATTAAATGCTCAGAACTAAAACACAAGAAGTCTGCTACAACACTTAACCATAAATAAATCTCAACACACAGATTTGGTCTACAAATTCAGACCCTGGAAAAACCCACAAAGGGGAAAACCAGTGAGAGAGGGGAGGCTTTTATTATTCAGAGAAATGAGAGATATTTACAACAGCCATTTTCAGAATTAATACACACACTTATCTCGTTTTCCGTGCATATAAACTCAACATAGAAAATAGTGCCTAAACTGCTCCTCGATTTCTGTGCCCAGAAATCCGTACAATACGGTCTCACTACTGCTGCTGTACTTTGCCTCGATTTCTGTACTCAGAAATCTATACAATACAGTCTCACTGCTGCACTGTACTTTGCCTTGATTTCTGTGCTCAAAAACTGCCTTGGAATTCGTGCCACAATCTGCTCATGTGGTCTCTCTCCCAGCTCGACTCTCTCAAGCTCTTGCTCTCTCAAACTCTAGGAATGAATGAATGAGGGCGCCTTAGAATCTAAGTAGACTTGGTGGAGGAAATTGAAGAGTCATGACTTTTCATTTTCCCTCACAAAATTCCCAAAGTCACGTTTAATTTTATCTCTCATAAAATTAATTTCTAGAGACCTCTTTTGGACACTTTCTCACCCCTAGGCACCTAGGTGATGAGAAACACTTGTTCTTGGTACTTTTATTTAATTAATTTAGCATGGAGACGATTATTATAGCCACGATCCTCTATGGCTCATAGATCTAGTGAGTGAGTTTGCTATAGACTAACTAGGCTCGAATGGAGAGAAGCCAAACACTGCTTCTTAGGTGCATCATCCGATGCAAATGTACAGTTCCTTGGTGCATTATTTAGGTGGAGTTCGGAGTCCACCCCTTTTGTGTCAAGGTCATCTTTCTTTTGGTCTCTTTCCTACATAGAGTTCATGGCTTCGGGGAATTTTCCCTCAGGAGAGAGAGGCATCCCTACCTTGCACTCTACTCCTTAGAGGCCCTTGCCTCGGATTTCCCCATAGGTCATGCATGAGGTTGGTTTTTAGAGGCTCCTCAGCTTTTCCTATCGATGACCATCTCCCTATAGGGCCTTCCTTCCTTCATGTCCTTTCTAGATGTGCCAAGCATCCCTTGTTGACTAGAATTGGGCAATCAGAGAGGACATCTACAGATTGTACATCTAGGTTACTTGGACCTCACCTCAAGAGAGCCTAGGCTCGAAGATGTCTTTCTATCTAGAGCACTTCTTGGAGTTGCGGGGTGATGTCATTGTTTGGCCCCCATAAACACTAGATGCATTCACTTAGGATGCCTCTAGGTTATCTCCAAGTAGGCTCTCATAGATTTTGGGTGGAGATTGATCACCATATTCCTTGGCCAAACAAGATTTTCCAGTTGTACCACCTACAGGAGCTGGAGACAGAGATGCACCTCATTTTCAAGTGCCCCTTCTACTATGAGATTAGAGGGCCTGTTAGCACAATTTTCCACCCTCCAATTGAGCTGATATATCTGAAATTTCAGCGATAAAAAATGGCTAATTAAAGGAGTAAAGCCCCAAATTGTCACGGGCTAGATCCCTCTTCGTTTGGGATGGTGCTTGCCAGCCTTAGGGGGGAGTCCCTAGGGTGATTTGCTGCTGTGTCTTAAGGTCTGATTTTCTGCAAAAAGAGACAAAAAACAGCGGCTGATATGTCTTGGACAGCGTGTTAATTCTGCCCAAGACGTGGAGAAAAAGGAAAGTTTTTAACTTGGAGGGATCTTTCTGGGTTAGCACAAGAAAGATAGAAAGAAATAGAAAGAGAAAACTACTCATAAGATAGCTAAATCACAATGAATAGCAATGAACCACTTAGTCAATTGCAAGAATTAAATCAATCACCAAAAAGAAGTAAGGCTTGACACAAACACAAAACCTCTTTATTATTTACTTGTCAAAGGGTTGATTGCATCACAATCAACAAGTCAGCAACCTGTACAATGATCACCCTTGCTCAAGAGAAAGTAGCAAACCTATAGAATGTGAGAGAAGAGAGAGAGGAAAGAAAGATAGAAAGAATATATGCGGCTGCCACAAAAATCTGACCAATATCCAATGCTGACCATCCATTATATAGTGTGAGGGCGCCTATCTCAAGGAAGAAGACCATAGGACGCATAAGAGGCTAAAAGAGGTAAGTATGCACAAGAGGGGGGATAGGAAAGCATGCGCATAGGTAAGAAAAGAAAAGTGAGGGATGAGAAAGCATGCATGTGCAAGGAAAGTGGAGTTATGATCCCATGTGTGATGGAAAAGGAAGATATGTGCATTAGTTGCTTGAGAGGATGCACATGGGAGAGAGGAAAATAGGAGAGGAGTGTGAGAGGGATAGGAAGGGGTGAGGAAATAGAAACTAAGGAATAGGAGATAGACACGTGCTAGGTAAAGAGGGTGAGTTTAAGTGAATAAAGAGATGGGTTAATGCACACAAGAGAGGAAAGTGCCCTAAACAATAGGAGGAAGGTGCACCAAGAGATGAAGAATGGAAAATAGAAAGCCACGCATGAGAGGAAGAGGTTAATAAAGGCGCATGTATGGAGTAGATAGCTCAGGAATAAGCTTTAAGCAAGCTACATGGCGCATGCAAGATGGGAGGATGGAGAGTAAACACAACCTATGCGCCACATGTGTGAGCAAAGAGAGAGAAGCAAGGGTGCACTCTTGGGAAGAGGGAGTGAATAACAAGGAAGAAACAATGCACATTAGCTTTAAGGGGAGAGAGTGATGCATGGAGGATATTTTTAGCAATCCAATGCATGTCAAAATGCTAAATTTGGCCAAGTAAATCTGGACTTAGCCACAAAAGCATTTTCCCTATTTTTAGAGATTCTCCTAAATTTGAGGAAATCAGCATTTAAAAGCAAATTAGAGAGAAATTTGAGAATTTGATGCATGGAAAGTGAAAAGGTAACAAGTGAGGAAAAGTAGCCTTGATTGACTAAAATTTCTCTTGAGTAGTGCCACCTCATCCTATGCATCCCCTTCTCTTTAATTAAATCTTCATTTAATACTTATGCCTTGGAAAATGCGCCCTTGGTCAAATGATGCCATTTAGATGCTACATCACCTTGAAACTTTGCCACATGTCAGAATTTGACCTGCCACTTGTCGCTTTTGGAGATGACGACCACTGCTAAAAATAGAAGTTTCCAAAAATAGTCGTCTGGTCTCAAAAATTTAAAACTCGCCGGAACTCAACCAAACTTTAGAGAATTGTCTGGGATGATTAGGAGACCACCACCATGTGTCTAATGTCTAAAAATAGACATTGCTAAAAATAGAAAGTTCTTGCATGTCAATGATATTATTCTCATTTAATTCGATTTTCTGCAAGGAATCCAAATTTGTAATCAGAATCGACATGCGAGCCCTGGTGCTCAACCTGCTAAAAATAGAAATCTTTAACAAATCATCCTGAAAGAGGTCCAAAAGATTCAGAATGTCTCAAGGATCCGTACTGCGTGCTCATAATATGAATCTGGGGCATGGAGCTCAGACTGCTAAACATAGAAATTTCTTGCATGTTGCCCGAAAAAGTGTCATTAGGCCTAGAATCATGCAAGGACCATCCCTATATGCTCCAAACCATCAAGAAATCCACTCAAACCGTGTCTCCTAAAAAGTAGGGACACCTGCTGTATGTAGACATCTCTCTCAAATGCATGGGAAACTAAGCTAGCTCTAACTCTGAAACAAAGCAACCACGTACCGATCATATACTTGTCTCCGATAGACCCCAACCTCTTGCTCAACGCAAGTGCTAAACTCTGGGAGAATCTCAGAATGCCAGCCAAAATAGTGCATGCTGATTCTTAACAGGGCCCTACCATTGCCTCTATAGGGACTCAGGGAACTCCCTCCCCACTTTCTTTCGATACGATGGTTAGAGATGCCTAGCCCTCTTCATTAGGGAGATACTCAACCACATATATGAGTTCTTGCACGACACGCCCCCCCCCATGTGACTACTAGGAGGATCACCTCATACTTTCATGTTGTTTTGTTAGATTGAGGTCAATGTTTTGAAACTCAAACTCGGCCTCAGAATCGATCAAGCGTCAACTTGGACTTGGACTTAGCCATGACTTGAACTGTTTGAGTTTAATGACTTAGTTTACTAAAAAATACATAAAATATTTAAATGCTAATGAAAAAACTCTAACATTGCTCCAAAACTCCAAATTCTCACAAATGCTTAATGAGAGAGGTATGAAGTAAATAAAGGTGGTGGGGGGTGTCTCTATATAGTTTGTATTTATAGGGTTTAGGGTGCTAGGATTTAGGGTTTAGGTAGAATTTAAAAAAAATATCTTTTTCTTCAAATTTGTGCCACGGTGAGGTTGAGGACCAACTTGATTGAGTAGGTATGGACGTGGCCAAGTTGGACTGGTTGGGTACCGAACCAATCGAATCATGCATTGACTTGGCCGGTTGGGTATTGAATCGGTCCCCAAACTGAGGAGAGGGTCAAGTTGATGCAGTTTTTGGTCAACTCGGTCAACTCAACCAAGTTCGACTCAAAGTCGATCAAGTTTGAAAACATTGATTGGGGCAACAAATGATCACAGATCTTCAAAATATTTTAGACAATAGAGTTATGAGACCTTGGGTCTCCCCTCGACCACCCCTCGAAGTGGGTGATCTATATATGCAAGGCCATTTCGAAGGTGTCAGACCAAGCATTAGAGCCCACATCATCATAGTGATGGTTGGACCAACTCCAGATGGATTCAGAGTAGGGGCCTACTCCTCGTCAAACTACCCCTAGCTTCAACGAAGCAACCGAGGTTCTATTCAGAGCTTCTTCTCTTCAACCTTTGCTGGTAGGAGAGCAGGGCTCCCTCACTACTATGCCCCTCCGAGGATCATATGGGTAAATCCCACTATGGTGCTTGGCGACTTTGATAGTGAGCCAGTACCTTGGTTTCCTCCCTCACCCTCGATCATTAGGACCAAGAGACCTTGACATCATTCTCATCTCTCTCTCTCTCTCTCTCTCTCTCTCTCTCTCTCTCTTTCTTGATCAGCATTGAGGGGTCTAGTTTCCCAGTCTCGGACTCTTACATTGTATCACTACACCTATGATAGTGTTATATATCTTTTGGTAAGGCTTAGTGATTAGCTTAGCTAGACTTATATATGTTGCACTATTTCTTTCACTTTCTTTCTCTTGTTTTTAGCATTACCTAGGAGTTGATTTTGCACTCTCACTTTGTATTTACATTGGGTGTATCTTTTAGTCCCATGGACCTACTTTTGTGGTCATTTGTTGGATGTTAATAAAATTATCTTATCTTATCTTATTGAGCCTTTTATTAATGCTATTAAATGTGACATGCCTTTGGGTCACTGTGATTTCCTCCTTGGCACACCATCTCCATATGATCGCAAGGCTATATATGCAAACTGTCACAAAACTCGTAAGCTGTGCATGGACAACAAGATGTAGAAATTCACATCATCATCAATCAATTCATAGGTTTCCAACAAAAAGACATTCAGGCAAAATTATTTCTCTTTATATTGCTAAACAACTAACACAGTATAACAACATTGACACTTTACAAGCCTATTAGTAGTTCCATGACATACTTTGCTCTACACCACTGCTTGTACATTGGCATACATCCCCCTTTTGGTATATACATTGTTCTTAAGTGAGGAAGGCATCTGGTGTTTATTGTTTGGATACTCTTTAGCATGATAGATAGTTCCACCTAGGGATATCGGAATCGTCCTATCTTGAAGTGATCCTTCTTTAGATTTGCACTCTCAAGCTATTCATTGAGGGAGCGCACTCTCGAACGGATTTGTTGAAGGTGACACTTTTTGTAGTGTGCTACCTCCCTTTAAATAACACTCCCCACCTGCTTCTGAAGTCTGTTGGAATCTGATCCCAAAAATCATGCTTTGGACATGCTCCAACGTCAAATTGTCCACACTCCCACATCACTCCCGCATTGCTACCTAGGCACTCACCGTGGTGCTCCTGACCTGCCCAAATGATTGTATACCACATGAGAGGCTGCCTTCATTTTTTTTTGATAATGTGGGGCCCACTGGTAGGCCCCATTAAGCCCCACAACTTAGGGCAAAGGTAACAGAACAAGTAAAACCCATCTTCATCAATTTCCTCATTCTATCCCATCATTCATTCATCTTTGGCTAGGGTTTTGTCTGTTTGGGGTGGGCAGCTTTGTCTTGCTGGTTTTTGAGGAAAGCAAATTTGTCAGAACTTTGTGGAGAGATTGAAGGCTGCCATAGTCACAATCTACTGTTATTACATGTTTAGAGAGATAAATACGTAAGCCCAAAGCCCATTCTTGTACAAGAACATTATTGGAGATTTCAGACTCCCCGTGTCTGTTGTCTGACAAGATGACCAGGGATTCTCTGTCAGACGTTAATGTGTTTGCTATGTTATCACGTTTTTAATTGTTCTCTGTTGGATCCTGGGCATCTGTTGTATAACTGGATACGTCTTCAACAAGTCTGCTGAATTAAATCTAGATAAATTTTGCTGGGCTTGAACAGTGTTCTAGGGCACATTTTCTGAAGTATCAGTCTGCTAGAAACACAGGTATGGCTTCGTTACCTGCTGGTTGTGAGGATGGAGTCTGGACATCTTCACTCTTCATCTTAAAAACATGATTTGTGCCCTAACAGGTGTCTCCCCTGCCTGTAGGTGTCTCCTCTACATGTTTGGCACCTTCATTGATTGTGTCTGGCTTGTCTGTGCAGGTGCAAAGAATGCCTGTCTTAGCAAACTGCAATCTACATTTTCTATGTCCTCATTGCTGCTTATTCCTCCACATAGGTGCTTTCTACGTCTGCCACATTTGATTGATGTGGTGTCTGAATTCACGCAAGTATTCTGTGCTTCAACAACCTCCACATGTCTGTGCTGGGTTAACATGCCTGTCTCGACTGCTGGTGCTACATTCTGCAGCAACATTTTCCTACATCTGTTGTGAGTTGTTTTTCTATTTGCCAAAAACAGTCCGTGTCAAATCTTGGCAATTGTTGTGCACCTCCTCTGCAACATATAGGTCTTTTATCTTCGTGGGCACCACTTGTGGCTGAAGTTACCACACCTGGGTGCAGATCTGGGTCTATCTACAAGTTTGTGCTGGTGAAACAAAACTTTCCTGATCTTCTCCAATGGCACGCCGTTTGGTGAGCTGTTACATTTCTGTGCAAGGTGTATTATTGCAATTTGCAAATATTTCTCCCATCACTTCTTGTCATGGATTCATGCCCTTGTCTTGTCAATGGCATGCTGTTTGGCATCTCTTTCAGCTTCAGGTGTGAAGCATCTCTCTCTGTTTGGCATGGGCTTGATTAATGCATTGGAAATCATCTCTAATCTTCTGTCTATGGATTAAAAAATATTTTTGAATCTTTCTGTAATATTCCTTTACTCTTCTTTAATTATTCTAAAGCTTTTACTTTAGAAACTCAAAAGTATGTCCTTTCAAAAAGATTTTGGAACCTAAATTCAGACTTGCTTGTTCTCTCCTTGATAGTTGGAACTTGGGACTACATGTGTGGCTTTTCATTGTTCACACAATTATAGGCCCTAGGCTGGTATCACTCTGATATCATGTAAATTTTTAGAAGACCCCCATAGACAATGTGTGTGTGTGTGTGTGTGTGTGTGTGTGAGAGAGAGAGAGAGAGAGAGAGAGAGAGAGAGAGTTTTCTATTATTGTTGACTAATGTTCATATTGTACACCTTTATTTGTATGTGTTGTAGTCAGACACTACTAGACTTGAACAAACTTGGTAACTACTAACAGAGAGAGAGTAATAATATACTTTTATCATTGTTAAGTAGTGTTTATATTGTATACTCCTTTATTTGTTTATGTGTGGTAGTCAGACACTATCAGACTTAAACAAACTTAGCAACTACTAACACTAACTTGAACATTAACATTCGGTCACTAACATTTCATTGTGTCTTTTTTTAGTATATTAACTTATTTTTTTGAGTGTTATCACTCCAACAATTTTAAATTTTTATATCCATAGAAGTAAAAACATTGCCAATTTGTGTATATGCATAAGTCTATGCATGCATGTATGCATGCTTATCTCAATTAATTTCTGGTTTTCATTTTTCAGATTTCTGTGATTGATATTATTCTCCATGTTATATTCAAGATAATCTGCATTAGTCATTTTTGTGTCAACTTTTCAAGCCATCCATCTCAGCTCATCATCAAGATGAAAATCAATTTTAAGTGGACCACCAATCATCAATTTATATGCACAATCAGAGCAGTGGAACTCATGTCAGCAAGGTGACAAAACAAAGAGGAATAAACACATAGTCACCTTCCTCTCAAATTATGAATTGCCAAACTATTATCCATCGTATGATTCCTATGATACTGGAACAAGGGAATCCAATGCTCACTTACCCTCTAGTCCACCATCCCTGTTTAAATTATTGGGATGCTTCTCCATTTCGATAGCTTCTCTAAGACAATGTTTTGAGTGATAATCCACTCTCGGAATGTCTTTGGCATTCTCAAGACAAATATGGCATTTTGTCTAGTGGGAGTGCTCTGCTAGGGCTGAGGTCTTGATGCGATTATGGGCTAAGTCTGCCTCATGCTCCTTGATCCTTACTTGAATGAGTGACTCGTCTTTCCAATATACAGTTTGCTGCATGGACATGTAATCTTGTAGATGCCTTTTTGTTGTTGAAGGTCCATGGGATCCTTGACGGATTTTAGCAGAGAAAGATGGTGTCTTGACTTGTGGTAGTGCTCCACTAGGGCCAAGTTCTTGACGCAATTATGGGATAAGTCTGCCCCATGCTCCTTGATCCTTACATCGAATGAGAGAGCTGTCTCTTCTATGTACAGTTTGCTGGATGGACACATAATCTTGTAGACGCCTTTTAGCTGTTGAGGGTCTGTGGGATCCTTGATGGATTTTAGCATCTCTCTGATAACATACCATTAGAGGGATGCCAAAATCCATCAAGGATCCCATGGACCCTGGGGGCAGAAAGGTGTCTACAAGATTACGTCTCTGTGCTGAAAATTGTATATAGGAGAGATGGGTTGCTTGTTTGAACTTTGAAGTGATCAAGGATCATGGGTCAGACTTAGCCCATAATCACATCAAGATCTCGGCCCTAGCAGAGCACTCCCACAAGACAAACACCACATTTGTCTTGAGAATGCCGAAATCATTCTGAGAGTAGATCAGTACTCAAAATGTTGTCTTAAAAAGCTATCGAAATAGCAAAGCATCTCTAAAATTTAAACAGGGATGGTAGACTAAAGGTTAGTGAGAGCTGGATTCCTGTATTCCAGCATCATAGGAATCATCTAGATGGATAGAGGGTTAGCAGTTCACAATTTGAAAGGAAGGTTACTGTGTTTATTATTCTTTGTTTTTTCTCCTGGCCGGCATGGGTTCTGCTGCTCCGATTGTGCATGTAAATATGATGAATGGTGGTCCACTTAAAATTGACTTTCGTCCTGAAGATGAGCCTAGATAGAGGCTCAAAATGTTGATGCAAAAATGATTAACACAGATTATCCTGAAGATAACATGGAATTTCTTGTTACTAATCTTTTCTCCAATTTGTCCGCATAACATAGCAATCATTTCTCATTTTGATAGGCTTCCTGCAGGATATTTTCAGGAGGAGAAAGAAATGAAGAATGTAGACGCAAATCTAGTGGCTGGGCATATCCAAAATCTTGACATGAAGCTTGCAGGTTCAGATAAATTGCATGAAAAAATCAATCATCTGAGAGAAGAGCTTGCAAAGTCAGAAGTTGATCGCTTAGGTTTAAAGCAAGAGTTAGAAGACAAGAATAATATATTACAGGACACAGTAGACTGCATGAACAGGTTGGAGGAACATATTTCAACAAATTCTATGAAATTTGAACATGAAATGCAGATTATGAAACAAGAATTGGTGATGTCAGAGCAGAGATGTATCATTGCTAAGAATGACTGTGAACAAGCAGCTAAAGAGGTGAAGCAGAAGGTTGCCTTGATCAAAAATCTTAAAGATCAACTTGAGAAGGCCCAACAGAACATATGTTGTCTCCAAAAAGGTCTACAATTTCAAAAATACATGGAAAAGTCAGAGCCGAAAGTAACAGACTTTTGTCACAATCTTCAGGAACACTTTGTTCAGTGGCTGAGCAGAGAGAATGCAATGAAACATGACATTAGTTTAGAAAGTGATAACAATGTTGCAATTGTGGCAGGGAACCAATTGTTACTGGATAAACCATCCAGGTAGGATCAATGATAGGTCTTTGTACTCTATTAAAATGCTTGTTGCTTGTGTCTTTTACCTAGTATAACTGGCCTTTTATGAATAGGATTTTCTTTCTTAATTCTATATGATGAGATATTTGATCTCTGGATATTCAGGTTATCCTGTCAAGATATATTCTCACTTTTCTTTGGTGTGTTAATTTCTGCACCATTATATGCGTGTCATGCCTGGTTTGCGTGGTCAATAAAGGTTTTGTGCTTGATTTTGCATTTGTCAACCTGATAGAAGATGGAGAATTTGATGGAGAAGGCTATTTTGTCCTCTTGCCTCTTTTATTAAGAATGAGCTCAGATTCTATCGACTTTTATGGAGTGATTAGTAGCTCAATATATCATAACTGGGAAGTGGTTGGCAAGAAAAATAAATAGCTTGAGTGGTTGGTCAATAGGTATTGATCTTGAAGACTCCCTTGTTAATGCTAATCATGAGTTTGACAGTGAAATTTACTTTGCATTTGTAGTAATACAAGAAGTGATGAAGACCTTGAGCTTCTCGTTTCGAAACTGGTGATCGTAAAGAATATGGAGGAGAAATCTCAGGAGGATGTTGGGACCATGGCACAGCAGCTTTCTCAATTGCAGGCTACAGTTTCCCAATTGAAAGTCTGAATCGTGCAGTAACTGAAGTGCTTTGTATTACATATATGATGATTCTGTTTTTATCAACAAAAAATATTATGAATGCTTTAATGATAAAATGCTGAGATTAAAATCTACTCAGAAGAAGATTAAATAACTTGTTATGTCATGAAAAGCATCTGATGCCGATCTCATCAATGTATTTCAGGATGAACTTAGAGAAGAGAAAAAGAAGGCAAAGGAAGAAGCAGAGGACATGACCCAGGAAATGGCCGAGTTAAGATATCAGCTTATGGAGATGTTGGAACAGGAACGAGAACTTCGTGCTCGTACAGAACAGGCATCCTTGCACAGGGTCGAGGAGCTAGAGGCTGAGGTTGTCTATTTCTGTAAAGTATTTCATGCATGTATTTCACATTGTATTTTAGATATGTTTAAACAGTTGTTTTAACTTTTAAGACAAATTTCCTTTCTGACAACATTATTTATTTTATAAAACTACAGAAGGAGGAAGAAACAAAAAAAACATTAATAGCAATAGAACATTGCCATAAATCTGAAAAGGTTGCTGAGGCTAAAGCTAAGGAGATTGAACAGTTGAAGCTTTCCTTGGATGTAAGCTTCCAATTCATAGACTTACTGTATATCATTCTGTTATTGCATAATAGATTTGCAGAAATTTTGTTATGCTGTAGACCATTCTAATCTTTGTCATTTCTTTTGTTTTAGTCTTCTTTTATAGTTCTACTGGCCTCCTGAGCTGAAAATTTTTGTTATATATATATATATATATATATGTCAAGAAAAAATATTTTATTCCAGCAAATTGGTAAGCATGACATTTCAAAAGAAGAGTGAATGCAACAGAAGAGCCAGATATTATCTAAACCTAAGACTTAATGAAAAACAAAGAGCTGGATCTAATCCATTCTCTTTATGAAAGAACAAAGTTTCAAACTATCCCTTTCCACATCTTGTTCATAGAGTCATATGCCCTTGTTTGCTAGACGATTTTACTTTCTGTTTTTTGACTACAATCCAGGATTGATCAGCTGTATCATGACATATTTTAGATACCATTGGCTGACCTGCATTTTGCTGATTACAGTCATCTGCAATAGAACCTGATCCTCTTCCTTCTACTTCCCAAATTGGAGAAGAAACAGGAACAACATAACCGTTAACCACTTGGAAATACTTTGGAAGGGACTCCATATTTTCCTCTAACCAGCCTGCATCAGGAGCATCTTTTGATGATGGGTCCTCTGGGATGCTTAGCTCCCCAGATTAATCAGACTCTCTAGACAGATCTTCCGAAGGATCTCTCTCCTTTGGTGCCTTGACCCATATGTGTTCTGATTTGGAATTTTTCCACCAACTTGACTTCCAAGGTCTAGAAGTCCTTTTTGGGCAAGCTGCTGCGACATAACCATGCTCAAAGCATGTCCTGCACCCATAGTTTTAAAAACTGGAACCGGCACTGGAACCGGTCGAGGGTCCAACCAGAACAGGAGCCGGAACCGGAACCGGTAATGAACCTATTTCAATGAACTGGTTTTTTAAAAAATACATAAAATATTTAAATTTTAACAACAAAAAAATATTTTTAAGATTTTAAATCATGTTTCCAAAGCATTAGAGACAATTAGAGGCAACATATCCAAAGTATGCTCATGAACATATCAAAACGACACCAAGTGCAATACATATCTAGAGATCGAAACATAAATACATAATCAAGGAGGATCTAAATGGCCTCTACAACATCAAATAACATACTAACAAGAGTCGAGACTACAAGTCACTATGTCATTGATCAACAACGATCAATCATCACTACTGCTAGAAGTAGAAATGGCATGAGCGTCCTCGCCCTCAAAATCATCATCTATCTCCGACTCGGATTCGAACTCGGCCCCAGACTCATCATCTAAAAACTCCCAAATGCTGAATAAGAGAGGTGTGAGGCATGTTATCTCACAGTTTGTAGTTAGGGTAAAGGACGGATGAAAGGATGTCAAACTGACGTAATTGAACCAATCCCACCACTGTCACCTCAATGGGAAGGTTCTTTCTGTTTAGGGAGGTAAGGCCCAGGGGAGACATCCCCGGTGATCTGGGGTTTTGAGAAGGCAAAAGGATTAAGAGCTAAAAGGTAATTTCCCCCCTCACAAGTCACCACCGAGCAGAAAGTCTGGCTTATAGCCAATAAAGATGAAAGATAACCGGAAGTAATAACCAATAAGAATACCTGCCCGAGACAAAGCAACAATGAAACTACATGCACAAGCTTGCTTGTTGGTTAGTACTTCATATAATCAATGACTTTCTAATAATAAGCAATTGATAAACGATATTATTGTTGAAGCAAATCAAAGTTGTACAATGGCAATGATTACAATATATATGTCACTTCACAATAAATGCTAATGAAGCTTCATAATAAACAATGACAATTTATCATCAATATAATAATACTTGAAGCAACGTTTTAGTTAATCATTCAATTGCTTTAGAAGTAAAAAGAAAGTTGCACAAAGGTGTTTATAGCACGAGTAAAAGGTAGCAACAATAGGGTTAGAAGATTAGTCTTAGGCTAGGGTTAGAAAAGTTAGTAAGAGATTGCTTAAAGTGTTTGGAAGTTGTTTGAGATCAAAGTACTCAACACACAAGGCCTTAGATCAGTGCGCTCCTAGGGTATATGGAGTCAAAAAGAGGATGCAAAGGGTGAATGACTAAGTGATAGTGAAACCAAAGACAAGAGGGTAAAGTGTTGAGGTGTTGCTAAAGAAAGGCCTCAACAACGAAAACCTAGGGGAGAGAGGCTCACTTTGGTGTAGAAACCCTAGGCCTCAGTGCTCTCTCCTCCTTCTTTAGTTCAATGGAAAAAATGGCTAGCTCAAAAAATGATTGATCTAAGACAAGAGAGTTTGTGAGTGACGTGTTGCTAAAGCAAGGCTCCACTAGACAAGCCCTAGGGAAAACCGCTCACCACGTGTAGGCTGCCCTAGGCCTTGGTGAGTTTTTTTCCTTCTTAAGTCAACAAGATTAAAACGGCTAGGCTAGAAGAAAGGATAGAGTGTTGCTATGGAAAGGCTCTATCTCTCTTCAACAAATAAAATGACTTAAAATCTTGATAGGGACATGAGACAAGGACCTTTAGCATGTGCTTGTCACCTAGGGCTTAAATCAACAAATTATAATAATAAATGCAAGAAAACAACACTACAGCCATTCAATCAAGAAGTTTTGTAAAAATTCACTTATATTTAACCAAGAAATCATATAGCAAACCCTAGTTGTAATACCTTCCACCAAGAGAAACGCCAAAAATGCCAAGAAAAGTCTTCCTTCAACAAGTGTGCCTCAAAATTTCAGCCAATAACCCTAATAAGGGCACAAATTTCAGACCTCACCAAGTGGTGAGTGAAAGATGATGAAAATATGAAGGTAAAAACCCTCAATATATAGCATACCAATGACCTAAATTACAAATTAGGTCATCAAAAGGCCGATAAGGCCAAAATACCAAAATAATAGTTTTACATTAAATGTTTAAAATTAAACCCTAATCAAGCAATAGTGAGACATCATCCCCTTTCTAGGGTGACGTTAGCCCCTTCTAGGGCAAATGCAACCTCCTGGAGCAAAACATTAGCCCTCCTTGGGCTTCTCCAAGTTGCCAGACATGCCAAAACTGGCATAGATGCCTCCCAAAACGTCCATATTGTGGGGTGACGTCATGGGCATCCTGGGAGACGTCCTGGGCCTTCCAAGGCCAATGTTCCTATGGAGAGGGCTCAACCCCCCTAGGTACAGGTCTGCTCAGCTTCCTTTGGTGGATTCTCCTGCTCTTACCTGGTACAAATGCTCTGCCCTGTCTCTGCCCCTTGCTGGGGTCTCAACATCCATCAGGTGGGCTCTTCAGCCCCATGGAGGTCCGAACTAATCATCTCCCCATGTGTACCTGTCCAATGTGGTACCTGTCCGTCGGGCATGATCTTGCACATCAACAACTACGCCCTCCATGGGCTCATAAGTCACATGGATCATAGCAATGCCAATCACATCTCATCATCAATATTATTAAACATGTGCATAAAATCCCTATTACCCTAGTTAAATGCTCAAAGACATTATACAAGTCTGCAATACAAGTTTGGGGAAAGTGACAGGGTGTCCTATTGGGCTAGTGTCCACTGGAAAAGGCATGCTTCCGGAAGAGATTAAATCTAAGTCATGTAAGTGGGTGAGGTGGATAAGGGATGTCCTGACAAGGGGTGCAGTGAAAGCAGGGAAATGCAGGGCTTTACCTGTGGGTGCCTTTGTAGAAGGCGAGCTGCACCTGTCCTGGATGCAATTGTTTCCAAGCCCATTCGTGCCTTTATTCTTTCTTCTTTATTTATTTTTTCTTTCAAGAGGCTAATCAGGGGACACTGCCCTAGCGTGGTGACCAGTGGTGGCAGCGTTACCCACAAGTACGTTCACAGAAATGAGAAGGCTGGCTCGTGATGAGACCCCCTTTCTCTTGGCCATGCAACCAAGAGTCACTACCCTGGCGTGGTAAACATCTGCTAGTAGTGTCATACTTCTAGGTACCCATGGACCTAATAGGTTGGCTCGTGATGAGACCCCCTATCCTCTGACTAGGTCTTGTTTTATTATTTTTATGGGTCCCTCTTGTTTCTTGCTGAGAAGCCTTTTATTGCTTTCTTGGGGATCCTTGGGCGAAGCATCTCGAGGTTTTATTATTAGGCTTTTATCTTTTGCCAGCGTGCTTTTACCTTTTGGGCCTTTAGCCCCTTATTCCCACAAGGCAAGGTGCAACCCTTAAATGATTGGCCAACCCAATGCTTGGACAAATATAATGGGGTGGATGAGCGGGAAGCAAGATGAAAAAAGTGGTAAAATGACGGGAGCGGACGATGACTTTTCAGAAATCCCTCCTAGTGGCAAACCAAAACCTATGGTCACAGGCTTACTAGGGCATCCTGTAATTCCTATGATGGGAGTGGACGATGACTTTTCAGAAATCCCTCCTAGTGGCAAACTAAAACCTATGGTCACAGGCTTACTAGGGCCTCCTGTCATTCCCCCTAGACATGGTCAAGTGGACATGTATAAGATCCAAGCATTTGTTAGAAACAAATGGAATTAAATGCACATATTCAAAGGTTTTGAGGATCAAAGTGACACATACTATGATACCCGAACTCATTACCTCATGGAGCAAGAACCATCTCTGATACATGACCAAGCCGAAGGTGATGGATGCTGCTGTTGCTGACAAAGTGGAGGCGCTGAAAGGGAGAAAAGATGGGTCGTCTAGGGCCATGCTCAAGTCGATCTGGCTCTCGGTACTCCATGTCTAGGACCTGTGGTTCTTGAGACATAATCTCCTAGTTATCCCTAAAAGTGGGGATAACATTTGGCTCCAACTCGGGGACATGTGCTCACCGTAGAGCGCATGAGAACCTCAACATCTCTGGCATAACCTGTAACCTGCTTGATCTCAATAGAAACTATTAGTAACCATTTGGGGTGGTGATACTACCCCAACATATATATATATATATATATATATATATATATATAAGACTGAAATAAAAGCAATCATATGTACAAATGTGAAAGCAAACTACTCTAGCATGCAATGCAGATGGTATAATACAATGAATGCAAAAAAATGCCTACCTACTTACTTGTACTTACCTGTGAAGTCAGGTCCCCCCACCTGGGTGGGGTTTGAGGAGGTGCCCGCTGATTGGTAAAGTGCGCCTTCTTCCTCCCAAAGTGGACAAATAGTATGAGTCGTTAACTGATTTTCTTCCAACTTTGAAAGGTCCGAGCCAATATTGAGTACTTCCTTTGACATTAGTAGGCTCCCCCTTGTTGGTATCCCACATCCATACTACGTCCCCTTCCTTGTACTCTTTGATCTTGTATCTGGTTGTTCCCTGAATGACCCTGGTGTATTGTGTAGAGGGAGGGGGTTGGGATTCTGCTGTAAAAACTTCTTGCTGGGACGGATGAATCAATACGTTACTTTCTCCTGTTTTTAGTAATTTCACGGTCCCAACTTCCTTGTCTTTATACTTGTCTAGGAGTTGATGATACTCCTCTTTCTTAGGCCATTGAATCTGATTGAAGTCTTCCTCTGTTGCAAAAGGCATATCATTCAGAAAGAATTCAGGAAGACTTTCCGTGATCTGCTCATGTGCTTTATCATTTTCAACGGGGTGACTAGTTTCTTGCACATGGGTTCTGGTCACTGGCACATTTGGGAGACGACCTATTATTCCATTTTTCAAAGGTATATTCACATAAGTGAGATCCATCTCAAGGGTGCCACCTAGCATTTAGGCAAACTTCCTAGACAACAACATCCCCCACACATCTGGGACGTCTACTATCACTATGTCAATGTGGATTACTTTCTCAGGGTATTCTTTAAGTCAAACTTCCACATTTTCAACTACTCCATGTGTGGGTATTTAGACTCGAAGCCACACACATTTTTGTAAGGTCGTGTGACTTTTAGTCCTAATTGTTGCATGACCTTGAGAGACATCATGTTAGCACCGACCCCTGAATCTAGCATGCAATTGTTGAGGCTTTTATTATTCATTAGCAAGGTCATGAAGAAAGGTGGGTGTTCATCATACTGGACCCTAAAGTGATCTGCTTGTAACATAATAGGAGGGTCCATAGGTCCATCTGATCCTTTGAAGAAATTATCAAATCTTTCTTTAACATATGGTACCTTAATGACTTCTCTCAAAGGGATTGTCACATGCATCTTGGATAGTGCTCCTTCAAAGTCAAAGTTCAAATCCACTTTCAGTTTTGGGTGCTTCAGGAGGAGGAATAGTCGAAGGTGAAGGCTTTGTTTGAGTTATTGCAGGAATGGTAAGGGTAGGTTGGTTTAGCTTCTTTTGCCTATATACCTGAAATTCTCGTTTCACCAACTTCTACTTTGATTCTGGGTCTAAGTTGTTTATTATTTCCATTCTAGCCTTCCTGGCTGCCTCTTTTGTGTGTTCTCGGTGTTCTTCAGTAGTGATGTTGAGGCAAATTTGGGGGGCTTCTATGACATGGCCTACATTGTTTATTTGGTCATGGGGTTTGTTAGTCCCAAAGACGTCTTCTTCCCATTTGACGAAACCAACTCCTCTCTATCTCAAACGGTCATCTCCCAGCGTAGAACAATAATCATCCCAGTCTTCAGAGATGTCAGAGGCATCATCGGGAAAATCACCCCAATTTGCATCTCTTTCTTGCCCCAGAAGGATGTGGCGGGGTTCCATCAGGGCACTATCACTTATGCATATCTCTTGCAAAAGTAACACCTCCTCATCACCTAGTGCAATACTGTTCTCGTGGTTGCTAGAAATACTTTGGTCGCCCCTTCCCTTAGTCCATGTTATCTCAGTAATATCATCTTCTTCTGTCAAGGGAAGAGTGGGCCAACCTTGGAATAAGCGCGGATCTACAAAGTTATAGTAACTAGGCCCATGATCGTTTGTTAGCGAGGAAAAGGGTTTTTGCTCATTTTGCTCAAAATAATCAGTTTGTAACAGTGTGGAAGCTCCTTCGAACAATAGTTGGTCATTTGGGGTTTGCTTTGTCAGAGAAGGAGTTTTTAACATTTCACAAATCCCTTTAAGCCTTTGCAAGACACATGCCATACAAGTGTTCAGGTCGGTGTTATTATCGGCAGGTCTTGGGAAACGCTGGGTTTGATTGCTAGTATGCTCTCGGGGCTCTTCAGACTTCATTCTTGAGTCCTCATTTGTTTGGCCAGAGTATTTAAACCCGGGCTCACTCATATCTTGACTTTCGTGGATTTGACTTGGCATGGTCAAGGTGAATATGGAATCTTCAAAGTTAGGTTTTTTATGAGTGGCCATACTTAAACCCTCATATGGTTCATTTTGTCTTGAAAAATTTAAGTCATCTCTCATGTTTGAGAAACCTGTGCTCCATTTCCTATTGTTTTCCAACTCTAGAGTCTCATTGTTCAAAAGGTTGACTTGATGGGTGAGGCTGCTAAACTTGAGATTCTCTTCGATTTGGCAAGCGACGTTCTGAGCTTCTTCTAGGTTTGCAGGGAAAGGATTCTTGAGGGTAAGTTGTAAAGTCCCTTCAAAAGAGTCGAGGTAACATTGCAGAATCATGTTCTTGGGTAGGAAATTGGGCTCGAGTTTGTGAATGAGAGTATTGAACCTATCATTGAATCCCCTAACGTCTTCGTCTGTCTGTTTGCAGTCTTCAAGGAATTGAGAGTAAAGGGAATCCATGCTTTCCTTTTCACACCAATTGTTCTTAAAGGTTTGTTCAAGATCTTCAAGGGTTTTGATGCTCCCCTTTGGGAGTTTGTTAATCCAATTTCTGGCACTTTCGGTGAGTGAGCTCACAAAGAGCCTTGTAAAGACATTAGGGTGTTCCTGTCCGGATTGGTGAAACTGAAACCCTTCACAAAACTTGGTCCAATGAGAGTTACCACAGGATCCCTTTTCTTCTGAAAACCTAGGTATCCAGGATTCAACCTTATTAGGTAGGTCATGTAATCCCCCTTGGGTGTTAGCTAAGCCCAAAGAGCCAAAGAGTTCTTTGTGAGACCATTTGAGAGAACTTACTGGGATGACAGGATTTGTAGAGGCCATAGTAGTAGATGAAGGTATGTACTGACGCCCACTACAGGTCGTCATTTGTGGTTTGTGGAGTCGCCAGATAATTTGCTTGAAACTATGAAAAAGATAAGGGAAAACACCCTAAGTGGAGTTGCCAGGTAAGCTTGTATGATAGAAACTCTAGAGGCAAGGCTTACCAAAAATTGTCATCTTGAGGAGAATTGACTCATTGTTCCCCAACAACGGTGCCAAAATGTTATTGCATAGTTTGTAGTTAGGGTAAAGGACAAATGAATGGATGTCAAACTGGCGTAACTGAACCAATCCCACCACTGTCACCTCAATGGGAAGGTTCTTTCTGTTTAGGGAGGTAAGGCCCAGGGGAGATGTCCCCGGTGACCTGGGGTTTTAAGAAGGCAAAAGGATTAAGAGCTAAAAGGTAATTTCCCCCCTCACAAGTCACCACCGAGCAGAAAGTCCGACCTATAGCCAATAAAGATGAAAGATAACTGGAAGTAATAACCAATAAGAGTACCTGCCCGAGACAAAGCAGCAATGAAACTACATGCGCAAGCTTGCTCACTGGTTAGTACTTCATATAATCGATGACTTTCTGATAATAAGCAATTGATAAACGATATTATTGTTGAAGCAAATCAAAGTTGTACAATGGCAATGATTACAATATATATGTCACTTCACAATAAATGCTAATGAAGCTTCACAATAAACAATGGCAATTTATCATCAATGTAATAATACTTGAAGCAACGTCTTAGCTAATCATTCAATTACTTTAGAAGTAAAACGAAAGCTTCACAAAGGTGTTTATAGCACGAGTAAAAGGTAGCAACAATAGGGTTAGAAGATTAGTCTCAAGCTAGGGTTAGAAAAGTTAGTAAGAGATTGCTTAAAGTGTTTGGAAGTTGTTTGAGATCAAAGTACTCAACACACAAGGCCTTAGATCAGTGCGCTCCTAGGGTATATGGAGTCAAAAAGAGGACGCAAAGGGTGAAGGACTAAGTGATAGTGAAACCAAAGACAAGAGGGTAAAGTGTTGAGGTGTTGCTAAAGCAAGGCCTCAACAACGAAACCCTAGGGGAGAGAGGCTCACTTTGGTGTAGAAACCCTAGGCCTCAATGCTCTCTCCTCCTTTAGCTCAATGGAAAAACGACTAGCTCAAAAAATGATAGATCTAAGACAAGAGAGTTTGTGAGTGACGTGTTGCTAAAGCAAGGCTCCACTAGACAAACCCTAGGGAAAACCGACTCACCAGGTGTAGGCTGCCCTAGGCCTTGGTGCGTTTTTTCCTTCTTAAGTCAACAAGAGTAAAACGGCTAGGCTAGAAGAAAGGATAGAGTGTTGCTATGGCAAGGCTCTATCTCTCTTAAACAAATAAAATGGCTTAAAATCTTGATAGGGACATGAGACAAGGACCTTTAGCATGTGCTTGTCACCTAGGGTTTAAATCAACAAATTATAATATTAAATGCAAGAAAACAACACTATAACCATTCAATCAAGAAGTTTTGCAGAAATTCACTTACATTTAACCAAGAAATCATATAGCAAACCCTAGTTGTAATACCTTCCACCAAGAGAAATGCCAAAAATGCCAAGAAAAGTCTTCCTTCAACAAGTGCGCCTCAAAATTTCAGCCAATAACCCTAATAAGGGCACAAAAGACCTCACCAAGTGGTGAGTGAAAGATGATGAAAATATGAAGGTAAAAACCCTCAATATATAGCATACCAATGACCTAAATTACAAATTAGGTCATCAAAAGGTCTACAAGGCCAAAATACCAAAATAATATTGTTTTACATTAAATGTTTAAAATTAAACCCTAATCAAGCAATAGTGAGACGTCATCTCCTTTATAGGGTGACGTTAGCCCCTTTTAGGGCAAATGTAGCCTCCTGGAGCAAAATGTTAGCCCTCCTTGGGCTTCTCCAAGCTGCCACACGTGCCAAAACTGCCATAGCTGCATCCCTATATGCCCATACTGCTGGGTGACGTCATGGGCATCCTGGGAGACGTCCTGGGCCTTCCAAGGCCAACGTTCTTGTGGAGAGGGCTCAACCCCCCTAGGTATAGGTCTGCTCAGCTGCCTCTGGTGGATTCTTTTGCTCTTCCTTGGTACAAACACTCTGCCCTGTCTCTGCCCCTTGCTGGGGTCTCAACATCCATCGGGTGGGCTCTTTAGCCCCATGGAGGTCCCAACTAATCATCTCCCCATGTGTACCTGTCCAATGTGGTACCTGTCCGTCGGACATGATCCTGCACATCAATAGCTACGCCCTCCATGGGCTCATAAGTCACAGGGATTATAGCAATGCCAATCACATCTCATCATCAATATTATTAAACATGTGCATACAATCCCTATTACCCTAGTTAAATGCTCAAAGACATTATACAAGTCTGCAATACAAGTTTGGGGGAAGTGACAGGGCGTCCTATTGGGCTAGTGTCCACTGGAAAATGGATGTTTCCGGAAGAGATTAAATCTAAGTCATGTAAGTGGGTGAGGTGGATAAGGGATGTCCTGACAAAGGGTGCAGTGAAAGCAGGGAAATGCAGGGTGTTAGGGTCCTAAGCCGCACATAGGTAGATCAATATATTCAGATGTAATAAAGGTCAATATTAATAAGGCCTTTCAATAAAATAGAATAAAACGGATGTAAGAAGACCTAATAGAAGCTTCCGCCTCTAGAAGGATCTTCCTCTAAATGCTTCTCTTAATAGACATATTTAGTATAAATAAGGGTCGAGGGTATGAAAACCCTAGCTTGAAGATTATTGTAATAGAGCGCTGCTCGACTGGAGGTTGCCTGCTCGAAGAGGCCTGTGAACATTGCTTTCTGAATCAAAGTGCTATTTTTGTTGTTGTTCTTATATCATTTCTGTGTTATTGTGGAGATTATGCTGGTTATATTACTGTTATTCGACCATTTCTAGCATTTCATTTTTGTTCTGCATACTTTTTATATCTGGTATATTGCAAGTGGTATCAGAGCACTTTCCTTGGCATAAATTGTGGGAATGTTTTTTTCAGGATAGAGACGTATTCCGGCGTCTTTAAGCCACAAAGATCTGTCGTTACGCGCATAAACCCGCGGTTGAGGGATTCATACACGCAGGAAATACAAGTGGTTCTTAAGCGCACATTTGT
>JZKD02S0022254.1:2054722-2068952 GCA_000966675.3 Picea glauca
AAACAACAATTTTAATTGCTAAGATGACATTATTAAAATGTCAAAAACATTGTAATTTTGAGTTAGTGAGTGAGTGTTAAGGTGGAAAGTGGCAAGTTAGACCCTTCTAACCTACTCAAACCCAAACCCACAACTTAACAACTTAATTCAACCTATTTACTCACCCCCTCACCTCTCTAAACCTTGCCCTAAGGGGAAAAACGACCGCCCACTACCTAATTCCTTGAATTATGCCTTGAAACTTGGAGAGGGCCCCTCTCACATGAGGTGCGCCCCCCCTAGACACTCCAAAACCCTAACACTACCAAAAACCTAACTCTAAACCTAACTCTACCTCTCCTAAAGCTCATGCCCTCCTCATACTTGCGCCCCCTTTGGTAGAGAACCATCCCCCTAACCCAAAACCTAACCCAATCTACCAAAAATAGCATATGGGCCCTCCTCTTTTGACTAGTGTGCCCCCCTAGCTTAGTTTGCTAACCTATCCAATGTCTACACCTCACCCACTCATCAATACACTACCAAAACCCTAAGTGGGGCGCCCCTCTCTTAGAGATTGGTACTCTAGCTTTTGATTTGACACTTGGAAGTGATCCAAGTACATTCTCTTTGCCTCTAGAGGTATAAAGAGAAACCTTCCTCACCTCTTTTCCTCACCATTCTTTGAGCTAAAGTTATGCTACCAAAATCTTGCCATCTTCTTGCTCTTGCCATCTTCCACTCACTCATTTTCTTTTGAGATCTTTGGAGCAATTAGTTGCCCAAGGCTCTCACATTTTGGATGCAATAAGAAAAGCTTTGGAGGACTTTGGATCTACTAAGATTAGTCTTATATATCAACTAAACATGAGGTGATCTTGTTCTTTTGCATTGTGTGATTTTATTTGCTAAGCATCTTGGGTAAATTAGTTTACTTGGGTAGGTCAAATAAACATTAGTATTGATGATCTATGTATTGCCGATTAGATAGGGTTATGAATTAGTTCATTTTTTCTATACTAATCATCATACTATGCTGCTATAAACTCACATTGTGTTTAGTGTGCAGATTTGCTTCACAGGTTGTGGATTGGAATAGACTTTAGAGCAGTTTTCAGCCATTACTTGCTTAAACTCCTTGCATTCTCTTTTGGATCTGATATATTGCTATCATTCCATCTTATTTTCTGTAGCTAACCATCTCTTTGATAGGTCAAACTATCAATTTTTATTTCTGATTTGTTTTGCTGGAAATTTCTGTGTAAAAACATAAATTTTCTGTAACATATTTGGTGGTTTTGCAGCATTTCCAGCAAGCTTTTGCTTGCTGTTTTTTGCAGGTTAGTGACAGATCTAAAGGTACATGCTGTCCAAAAACACCTAGGAGGCTTCCCAACACACTTCTACTTGGTTGGGTAACACTTTTCTCCTTCTCTCCTTCAAATTTCCAAGTTTCTTCCATATTTTTTCACTCTTTTGGGCCCTAAATCATAAGCTAACTTAGATTAATTTGTTTATTCTTTAGCTTAGTTTATTCTTTTGTCCATATATTGTTAGTTTAGTTTGTCTTTCATTTCATTAAGTTATTGTAGTTTAGCTAACCCCTCTTTGGCCAATAAAGGAAGACTTGCCTCCACCTTGACCATTGCAGGTAGTTTTATTCTTTTATTAAGTTATTCTTTTCATACATAATAATTTCATGACCGACACCTTGGGAGAGTAACCCCCCAAAACCGCACGACATAAGGAAACTAATACTCTTGTGGTGATTTATGCTTAATAGTTAAATATCTAGTTACCAATCACACTTAATATTTTCCTTTCATTAAATCTTATTTCATGTGTTCATAATCTCATTGCTAATTGGTTAAATGATTTAAAGTATTCCTTAAGTGTTAGATCTATAGGTTAAATCATTTTTCCTTGCTCATCTTTAAGCATATGTGGTTTTCACTCATAGTTTTTGATTCACCAAGTTGTTAAATTTTCACGTTTTTAAAGCATACATCTTTATTTGAGTTTTAACATATAACACATGTGGTGAATGTTTAATCTTAATCCATCTTTTCACTCTCACTAAGGCAAGTTGTTCTTGCCATCTCATGTTGGTTTAAGATCTTAAGCATAAACTTGTTAAATCTTTCCTTTCTTCATGCTTACATCTTTCATATGATTTAACACTCTTACATGAATGGTTGATGGTAGATCTTTAAATCATAAGTTAAATGTCTAAAATGATGATGTGATGTTTATATTGCTTAATGTTCATTTATCTATTGTGGTGTAACCTCACATTCTAAGTAATTTCATTTTCAGATCTACTTTCTAAAGCACTCGTTAAAGTTTAAGTTATCTTGCTTCATGGTTATTTTCTCATACACAACTTAAATTTTCTTTTCATGCAAGTTTAATTTTCTATTTCATATAGCAAGCTGTCTTTGCTTTAAACTCACACTTAACTTGCAAATTTTATGTGAAATGGTTTGTGGTTAATTGGCATATCTTTTATATCATTTCCATATAAGTTTATGTGATGAATGCTCTTTATTTTCAAGCTGTTAAATACATTTTTTGAGCATTTTTAGTTTCGGCCATACCCTTAAACGTTCAATTTTAAGTGCCTAAAACTTGTCTAAAATTCACCCAACACATCTAAAGACCCACCCGCGGGTCATAACAACACTTGAAAACATTTTTAGGGGCTTCATTCAGCCATCTCCACCATCTAAAACGGGTGGGAAGAAAACAACGGAGGGAAGAGGCGGGGGATCGTCCTCGTGATTTCGTTGGGGAGATCCTTTCCGGGAAGTACTTCTACTGTCAGGGCTGACCGAGGAAGCTAGGGTAAGGCCTTGTTTGCCTTACTATCTTGAGCACCAGGCAGTCATTTGGCCAAGGGAGGAGGAAGTTTGAAGCACACATCTAGTTTAGGGGGAAAAAGAATTAAAATTAATCAAATCTTTAAAGAACTCCTTAAACACTTAGTTGCATAGATCACCTTTGTATGTTGAGGGAATTAGATGTATTGATAGGAACACATCATTGGTGATAATATTTTCAATGTCTTATCTTCTTATGTGCAATTTGATGGTTAATATTTCTTATGTCTAAGTGAACATTTGAGTAGTCATTGGAATATCTTGTTTATTGATTGTTGTGGTGTGAGTCAAGAGAGTGTTGAGTATCCCATTTGGGGAGGCATCACTTTCTTTGATTCTTGAGTGCTTTTTGTGATTGTAGCCAGTGAAGACAGTCCAATAGAGTAGGTGCTATTGGGGCATGCTTGGCAAATTGTTGAACACTTACACTTCTTTGTATCTTTGTATATTGTTGTATCTTTTGTATATGGTTTACTCATTTTTAAACTTTGTATTATTTGTAAGTAATTATAAGCTTGGGTTTTAGATAGTTTTTGATTTACTTTTAAAACTTTTGTAATAAACCACCCTTAAACCTTAGTTGATCCCATTGCCCAACCTTAGGCACTAGTCTTAGTTGACTTAGGGAAATGACTGACTTACATTTAGATTAAGACTTGCACTTGCATTGCTGCTTGAACATCTTAGGCTAGTTTTCCCCTTAGCCTTTAACCAATTAAAATTAACTCCTAGAACATTAACATTAAAATTAATCTAGTAACTAGGGACAACCCCCCTTGGCTTCCCTAGGAGTAAGCCTAGAAGGAAGAGGTTCCAGTCAAGGTGACAGTGTGGATTTGGAACCTAGACATTGTGTCTCCGAGGACACACTAAGTGAGTTGGACTTAGGTCACGCTAGCAAGTGTGTATAAGGACGACAACAGAAGGCAGTGTTGAAAATGTAGCAAGGAAGGTCTTCCACACGTGGCAACATTCTAGCATGGTGGGCTACAATGAAACATTAGTCAAGTTGATTAATTAAACATTTCCCTATGTCGAACTTATGAAAATGACTGTTGATGTGTTATATTCTTCAATTGACTTTATTGAGCACCTTTTCTAAGGTTTAAGTGATAAATAATTTAAGTGATGGATGTTTTAATCTTAGCCATCCATCTTGGAGAGTGAGGGAGAGTTAATCTCAACCCTCCATCCTTATGAGATTAGGGTTTCACTTGCTCATGGAAGTATAAAGAAATCAATTTGGCTAGATGGGCACATTATTCATCTGAGAGAGAGGGTGAACTTCATTGGAGTGAAGGGATTTGCCTAGGGTTTGTTGGAGAGAGATTGCAGGGAGGTAGAGGAGGATTCTTCAAGGGATATTGGCACACTTCTTTAGCTTGGTAGAGACCACTACCTTCAGATCTGAGAGCCTCCGTATAGGGTGACGTAGAAGTTGACGCAGGGGTCGTACATCTACGCAGAGGCAAATACTGAGTCGTTCTGGTTCAAGGGCGTGGGAGGAGGCCGTACTTATGCTGTAGAGGTGAAAATCTGAAGGTTTACTCAATGATTTGGCTTGGCCGAAATTCTTTGTAAGTGATCTCCATATTTATGCTGCTATTAATAAAATCCACAAATCTGCTGCACTGGTTTTCCCTCCAGGGTTTTTCCAGGGACTATTTGTCCAAAAATATTTGTGTACATGTGATGTGATTGTTGTTTTCTTCTACTGTTAAGTTCCTGGCTATTGGCTTTTTGCTGTGCAAATTTATTTGTGAAAATAACCTAGCTGTAACTAAAAATAAAAAATAGATTGTGGTTTATTTGCCGGGTCTAGAAAAATTCACATGGTATCAGAGTCAGACTGTTGAAGAAGCAGTATTACAAACAGATTTGCAACACAGGTTCAGATCTTCAACACAAAGGTTCGAATCTACAACATAGGTTCAGATCTGCAACACAAAAGTTCAGATCTGCAACATAGGTTCAGATCTGCAGCACAAAAGTTTAGATCTGCAACACATGTTCAGATCTGCAACACAAAAGTTCAGATCTACAGCACAAGTTCAGATCTGCAACACATAAGTTCATATATGTAGCACATAATCATTTTCAGAAATGGCCATGACCTTGAGAATGGAAGATAGGCTTCATGGTGCTCAAAACTTTGCCACCTGGAAGGAAAGGATCATTATGATCTTGGATGTCAATGATGTCTTTGATCATGTTGATGATACGACAACAATTCCCATGCATGCAACTACATTGGTGACCTAGAAGAAAGGTGAGGCTAAAGCCAAGAGCATACTCCTTGATGGGGTAAATGATCAAATAATCCCTCACCTCACAGAGAAAAAGTCTGCTAAGGAGATGTGGGCTGCCTTGAATGACCTTTACCAAAGTAAAAATGAAAACATGGTGACGGTGCTTCAGGAAAAAATGAGAAGTACCAAGTGTTGAGATTTGGGTACCTTGGAAAGTGGTCCCCTTGTGTTTGTGAGTCTCTAAACACAAAAGGGGAGACTATTACCCTCATTACTTTACTTATGTTCTAATTTCACTTTGACTTAGGAGTTTAAGTCAAAAGTGAAATATGTCACTTAAGTCATTAACGTGACATTTAATTCACTTTGTGGGTGAGTTAAAGGACATGAGACAAACTAAGAAAAGTGGGTTTCTTAAGTGAGATTTTAGGATTAAATCTCACCCATTGATTAGACATGGCTAGATTGGATCTAGGCCATTGATCTTTTAGGGTTTGGCCAAAGAGAGGCTAAAGGGTGGAATAGGGCAAAGATGAGATTCATTCTTCATTTGAGAGCTTTGAGAGGAGAGGAGAAGGAGAAAAGATCTTGGGCGCATTTCTTGAGGAGGAGAGGGCGCATGAGGTCAAGGGTTTGGGAGGAGCCTTAGCTTGGTACTAGTCTACCATGGAGTGTCTACCATGGAGTATGGGCTATATCTTGGAGGAGGGTGCATTCATCTAGAGAGGGGCGCATTAGCTTGAGGAGGGCACATTCTTGAAAGAAGAGGCACATCATCTTGAGGAGAGGCGCACCTTTAGGATGGAGCCTACTTGTTGGGGAGAGGCACACTCTATGAGGAGTGGAGGGGCATGGCAAGGATGAGCACATGCTATTGTGGGAGTTTTGCTTGAGGAGGGGTGCACACCATTACTTGGAGGGAGGCACTCTTGAGAGGAGGGTGCATTACCAAGGGAAAAGAAAAGGCAAGGCACGGTTATAAGGCACAAGAAAAGGGCAAAGGAAAAGCAAGAGACAAGGAGAGAGGTCACCAAACTAGCTAAGGAAGAGGGGCGCACCAAGGCAAAGGGCACCTAGCTTCAAGGGGCTAGCAGGAACATCTTCAAGGGACTCCAAGGCATTCAAGAAGGGTTGCTATTGTACCAGGTTCACTTGTATATGTTTTTCATGTTGTACATTTTGCTTTGAGGCCTTCTATATACATCTACTCCAAAGTGGTTTTCGCCATGGGGGTTTTTCCAGGGTCATGTTGACCAAAAACTTATGTGTCAATTTCATGCATGCGTAGAATTGTTAGATCAACATTTTAGAGTTGTAAAGATTCGAGGGGTGTTATGTGTTTGAGTTTTATTGCATGTGCTAACATTGGAATGCCAAAACACTTGCAAGGGCACCTCAAATAACACTTAACCAATGAAAATTATCAGCAGAAAATTACCTAATTGTTTGTTGTCCTAAAAGGTAGCAAAGGACAGTTCTGAAAGTTTAAACGTAGAGCTAAAATCTGGTCAAAGACAGATCAGATTTAGCAGCCTGATAGTACCTCAGTTCTCTTCACCAAGATGGCTAAGGGAGAAGGTGTGGTTCACTACCTTACTCGGTTAACACAAATCAGGGATGAGCTAGAAGCAATAGGTGAGAAGATTGAAGACTCCAAGTTAGTGCGTGTGGCACTGAATGACTTTTCAAAGTCATGGGATGTGTTCGTGCGTGGAGTTGTAGCTCGGGAGAAACTCTCTGATTGATAGTGGTTATGGGATGATTTTGTGCAGGAGGAGATCGGACTTGGTCAGTCGAGATCTTCATCTTCACCACAAATTGTGGATGAAAAAGGGTTGGCTCTTGTGAGTAAAGGCAAGGGCAAGCAGAAGAAAAAGAAGGGTGGAAAGAAGAACACTGATTTCTCAAAAGTCAAATGTTTCCAGTGTTGCAAGATGGGACACTTTGCCTCACAATGTCCAGAGAAGAAGAAGAAGAACCAACTGTAGATGGAAGATTTTGCAGCAGTGGATGAGTTTTCCAAAATCTTTGAGGATGATTTTTGCTTCATAGCTTGTATGTCTAGCGCATCAGTCTCAGACATGTGGTTTATTGACAACGAAGCATCTTGTCATATGACAGGGCGCAAGGAGTTTTTCACTAGGCTATAGGAGGGAGGCGTGGATCTGGTTATAGAACTCGGAGATGACAGATGCTACAAGGCGCAAGGGGTTGGCACAATTTCGTTTCAGAGGGAGTCGGGTAAACCTCTCCGGTTTGCTGACGTACTATATGTTTTGCGGTTGACAAAGAGCCTCATCTCAGTCTCTACTCTTGAGGATAAGGGGTATGAGGTCACCTTTCGTAAGGGAAGGGTGTTCGTCAGGCTAGTAGGGTCAAGTGAGAAGATGGACAAGATGATTGGGGTTCGAGAAGAGAATGTGTACAAGCTTCAGTTTCAATTAGGGAGAGCATTGGTTAGTACAACCACAAACATGGGAGAATTGTGACACATGAAGATGGCGCACATACACTTGGGTGTGCTGGAGCACTTGAGACAGGCAGTCATAGGGTTGCCTAAGTTCACAACAGAAAAGCATGACCCTTGCAAGGGTTGTGCAATGGGAAAATATGCCTGGAGACCATTTCCACCAAGCAAACACAGATCCAAGGGAGTATTGGATTTGATTCATTTAGACGTATGTGGTTCGATGAGCGTGGAGTCAGTGAGTGGCTTCAAATATTTTGTTTTGTTTATAGATGACTACTCCAGGAAGACCTGGATTTACTTCCGAAGGCTAAGTATGAGGTTTTCGATAGGTTCCAGGTGTTTAGGGCTCTAGTAGAGAGAACCAAACTGGCAGGAAGATTCGGGTTCTGAGATCTGACAACGAGGGTGAGTACACCTCCAAGGAGTTTGTGGATTATTGCACAGCAACGAGGATCAAGAAGGAACTTACATTTCCTTACAATCCTCAACAGAATGGAGTGGCCGAGAGGAAGAACATGACTGTAGTTGGAGTAAACACGAACGATGATTCGTGATCAATGTTTGCCACTGTTTTGTGGGTAGAGGCTAGTCACACTACTGTATACTTTTAGAATAGGAGTCCCCACACATTTTTGGGGAAGTTGACACCCAAGGAGGTATTTACAGGTACCAAACCGGATGTGAGTCATCTTTGCATCTGGGGCAGTGTATGTTACTGTCACGTCCCTTCAGAGAAGAGGAAAAAGTTGGAACCCACAACGGATAAGGGGTTACTTGTTGGATATAGCGAGGCTTCCAAAGCCTATAAGAGCTTTATGCCAACACACATGAAGATCATAGTGTGTAGGGATGTACAGTTCGAGGAGGAACATGCATTAAAGAGGTCTAGAGACTTGCCATCGATCATCGATCATCACACGCAAAATAGATCTACGGTTGGCATCAATTCCACTACCAATGAGTAGTTTTCCATTGTGGAGCTCGACGATAGTTTTAAATGTCGTGCTAGTTGGGACCCCACAATCATCCTTGATCGTTGATATGCTTCGATACCATTCTCATTAGTTGGATCAAGTTAAGTGGAAGGATAGGATAAGCGAAGATGAAGACTGTCTGATTTATTCAGAGCGCGCCAAGGTAGCACTGGTCAGCTTTGGGGTTGACCACTTTAGGAGAAAAGGGTTGAGAACAAGTAAGATCACCCGAAGGCTAAAGTAACGAAGAAAATGTGAATCGTCCGATATGAAGAACACTTCGGGAGATATCAAGACCATCAGATCGAGGAAAGTAGCACATAATAAGCAAGGCCAAAGGCCCAAAATCTCAAATAGTCGAATTCCCGATAATCGTTTCATCGTGTTATGCCTTTTGAGGTTAAATAATGACCATTGGATGAAGTCAAGTTACTCAAGGTTTACACTTCAGGAAATCTCACTTTGGGAGAATTGGGAAGTGGAGAGATCAAATTACCCAAAGTCCCGAAGGCCGAAATTCTGAAGTCACTCTCAACCATTGATCTAAGTTACATTTTGGATAGTATTCTGACCGTTAAATCAAGGAGATGAATATGTGCCACATCGAGAGATCTATGTCAGTAGAACACGTCAGCAAGGACATGTGGCATAGTCAGATAATGGCAAGTGTCAATATGAAATCATCATTTCAGGCACGTGTAAATCACGAATCTAAGTGACACGTCAAGAATTGACGTCAGAAAGTTACGTCACTCTGGGAGTTTTTACTTCAGGAGTTTTCACCACCAGCAAATGACAAAGTCCCGAAGTCTCAAAGGGCGAAGTCCCAAAGGGATGAAGTCACAAATGACAAATTCCTGAAGGCCGAAGTCCCAAAGAGCCGAAGTCCCGAAGTGGACATGTGTCGTTTGATCTAAAGAACACTTCAGGAGCATTCTCGACCATTGATCAAGTATAGTGGAAGGATAGCGTAAGTGAAATAGCCGAAGTCCCAAAGTAAATGAGAACCATCCATTTAATTGAGAGATTAAAATGTGACCTTTGATTCTGATAACTGATCAAACACTCGCTTGGCCTAGCGCCTGGTCACCGCCTGTGGTCATTTGGAATAAGATAAATAGAGGCATCACTTAAGTTGATAATCCCGTGGTTTTGAGCTATCATTCATATGTGAATGGATTGAAGAAAGTGCCTCAACAGAACTAGATTTCTGCAGTATTAACAAAGATTATGGTTAAGTTAAATGAAGAGGTGCAATGGTCCAAATGAAAGGACACAATGCGTTATATCTCACACCAGTTTGAAGATTATATAAACGAGACAGAGTGGTGAGAAGAAATGTGTCTTTGCAGTCCGAATTAGAAGATATATTAAATCACAGAAGAAAAGAAAGATGTAGTGAATACATTATACAAAAGTTTTCTACATTCAGAAAATAAGGGTGGTTGGGTGGTGCAAGGGAAGGTTGGAGCCTATAAGGGAGTAGGTGCTTCCTTGTCAGTTGTAGCTGACTAAAAAGGGGGTTGAAGCCTTTTACCAGTTGGTGGTGGTGAACAAGGGCGTGGGTGCATCCTGATTAGTCGGTGCTGATCTAAAAGGAAGAACATCTTTTGTCTATGTAACATGTAAAACAAAATTTTGCAGTTAATAGAAAATTTTTTGTGGTTTTCCCAATTGGGTTCCACGATAAAATATTGTGTTAAAATTTTGTTTGCATTAACAAAATAAAATTGATAAAATTATTGTGTCACTGATTCACCCCCCCCCCCGCCCTCTCAGTGACAGGATATGATCCTTCAATTGGTATCAAATCAGGTCTCCTCACAAAAGGTTTAAATCACTTGAAGAGAAATATACATCAGAATGGATCAACAGTTGAAGATGTCATAAACAATCCCCCTATTTGATGGTAAATACTATGTCTTCTGGAGTGTTAGAATGAAAAGTTATATGATTTCCATTAGACTGGAAGTATGGACATTAGTTGAAAAGGGATATGATGTTCCCAAAGCCACTCCCATAGAAGAAGAAGATAATAATTGTTTTGGGAACATGCAAAGGATTTAAACATAGTACAAGTTGGACTGAGTAAGAAAATCATTGCTAAAGTACTAAAATGTAATAGTGTTAGAGTTACTTCACACACACCTAGGATTTATTTTTCCTAAGGTTTTTTATTTGTTTATTAGTCATATTTAGTCATTATCCAGTCTCCTATATTTTAGGAGATAATATTCCACCTGGAGAATATTCTCTTTCAGTTGACACTTCAGTTTGACTAGTTGAGTTGAGTTTAGATGTTGCATTGGGATCATCACCATGAAACATTGGGATCATCACCATGCTAATTAGACCTTGCCTTGGTATCATCACCAGAGTGGTGCATTAGCTTTGATTCCCTGAGTTAACTCCTCACTACTTTTTTTTCAGTCAGTTAACTGAAGACTAGTTGACTAGTTAACTCAACTAGGTGGCAGTTCACTCCTGTAACTACCTAAGAGACTAGAATAGGTGGAAGTTCACTCCCGTAACTGTTGGTGTGTGTCAAGATCACTCTATACCACCACTATGGAGACTTGGTTCACCTTAAGTCGAACTCATTGAGTTATACAGAGTATATCATGTGTAAATTATTCATTATTCACAACAGTTAATGATAATTCTTTCCATTCTTTCTCTCCTTCTTCTTTTTCTAATTCTCTCTACAAATGTGTGTATAATTGTTTAGCTAGATCTATTCTATGCAGGTTCAACACATTTACATGGTATCATATCCAACAGACTGCTAAGCAAAATCTACACTAAAATGTTTTGTAGGTACAAAAGATTGAAGACAGTGGAAAGATGGAATTCCAAAAAGAATTCATTCTTACACCTTACAAATATTTTGCATGGAAGGAGAAAATAGCCATACATATCCAATCCAGAGGGTTGTATAGGTTAACCATGAATACATATATAGAGCCAACATTAGCCATAGAAAAATCCAAGTACTTAAATCACATGGATGAGGCACTCGGAACAATTTGCAGTCTTATTTATCTCGATATCCTTTTTCATATATCTTCCTGTAAGACTCTCAATGAAGCCTGAACCATATTGGAAGGGCTCTTTGGCAAATAGGATGAGATGAGGGGACACATGATGGAGGTGGAGATGTTCACATTGGATCCAAAAATCTTCGAGAATATTCCAGATTTCTTTACAAAATTCAACGATTTACTGTCGCAACTCAAAGCTTGTGGGGTTGATAAATCGAAGGAGGAGAAACAAATGGTTCTCACCATTCTATCCAAGATTGTTCCTGAATTCTTTGTATTCGTATCCACATTCCATACTGTCAGATCCGCCTCTGGAGCCACCTGGAAGATTCCTTCTCTTGAGGACTTTATCGAATCCCTAATACAAGAACAAACCAAGCTCATCAACATGGGCACAATCAAAGGCCCAAGGGCGCATGCACTTACTGTGCATGATGGCAGACACAAATATAAGAAATATAAAGATAAATATAAGCTAAAATCTCATGCACATACGAAGAATGAAGGGTACACAAAACCCTTCACCGATGCCTCTGGATCCAAAGGAGAAAATGGAAGAAAAGGAGAGAAATGCACATACTGTCACAAAGGATTCCATTCGGAATCCACATGCATGAAAAAACAAATAGATATGATATCTCAGATACTTCAGTAAAACAACCTTGGATATCACATCCCCAAAGGTGCAAAGAAGAAGAAGCCAAAAGATCTGAATTCCAAGAAAGAAAATTCTAGCGATGCCTTGATTGTCATCAACTCCTCTCCTGATGCTTGGATCGTAGATTCAGGAGCATCACATCACATGGTTGCCTTATAAGAAGTATATTCTTCTTTGGATGCATGCAAAGGTCCTTCTATTCTGATGGGGGACAACTCTTCTGTCGAAGTCATCGGCAAAGGAAGGATTGAACTCACCAACAGAAGCTTCGAGAACGTGTTGCATGTTCCCAAACTTTCTGCCAACCTTCTCTCCATATATCAGATGACAAATTCTGGCACCAGAAAGAAAGTCATCTTCACACCAAATTCTGTGGACATCTATGACATGCAAACCAACTCCAGGGTTGCTACCAGTGAGGTAAATCATCAGTCTAGATTGTATACATTTTCTAAATTCATTGATCCTGATTTTGCTTTAATGCTTACTCATGTTGATGAAAGTAGTAGGATATGGAAAGAAAGGTTTGGACATTTGAATTTCAGATACATGTAATAACTTAGCAAGAATATACTAGTTGATGGTCTACCAGACATCCATTTCTCCAAGGGAGTATGTGAGGGATGTGTTCTTGGGAAACACCCTCAAGAGAAATTCGACAAAGGAAAGTCTTAGCGAGATTCCGCACCTTTAGATCTGATCCATAGTGACATTATAGGTCATTTTCCACATCCATCCATCAATAAAGTGAGGTTTGTTCTCATTTTTGTTGATGATTTCTCACGTTTTACTTGGATCTACTTTCTCACGCAAAAATCCAAGGTCTCTCAACACCTCAAAGATTTCAAAGCCCTGGTTGAGACACAATCCGGAAAGAAGATCAAAGTCCTCCGAACTGTTAATGAAGGAGAGTATGTGAATCATGAGATCCACAATATTTTCCATGAGGCAGGGATTCAGTTGTAGCATACAGTTTCCTACACTCTGCAGCAAAATGGAGTTGCTGAGCGGAAAAATCGATCTCTAAAAGAGATGGCATCTTTCATGTTGCATGCAAAGTCACTACCACAGAGACTATGGGCCGAAGCACTTAACTGTGAAACATACATCCAAAACAGATCTCCCCATAGATCTGTCAAGGATAAAGACCCCCCGCGAGGCTTGGAGCGGCCTCAAACTGGAAGTGACCCACTTTCATATTTTTGGTTCACGTGCATGGACTAGGATTCCCTTTGAAAAGAGGAAGGCACTTGATCCACAAAGCACTGAGTGCATTTTTGTTGGATACCCTGACAGTGTGAAGAGATATCGACTTATTGATATTTCCTCGGATCGACTCATCATTGAGCGTAGTGTCCAATTCGAGGAAAGTGTCTCTCATGTACCTCAACAGCCGCATGCAGACTTCCAATTCGAGGAAAGTGTCTCGCATGTACCTCAACAGCCGCATGCAACCTTCTAATTCGAGGAAAGTGTCTCGCTCGTACCTCAGCAGCCGCATGTAGACACCTTTGCCCTGAGATGATGAGAATGCACATGCCAACTCTTCTTTAGACGAGAGTTCTGATTTAGAGGACTCAGAGGATTCAGATTCAGATTCAGAGTCAAAGCATCCAGATGCAGTTGTAGAGCTAGAGCAGAGACCCAAGTGGGCACAGACTACTCGTCAGGATGCAGGGGATCTCGTAGGTGATCCAGACGATACTAGGAGGACTCAATATAATTTCGAGGATCCTCCTATTGCACTCATTGCCACTGAACCATTGGCTTCTAGGCATCTTTTCTTGGTTTAGTCTTCAGATCCATAGTCTTATGGCGAGGCTGCTGGAAATCCGTTTTGAGAATCCACCATGCAGGAGGAGTACAACTCCCTCCTCGAGAACCAGACTTGGGATCTGGTTCCCCTTCTTTCTTGGAGGAAACTTGTCAGATGCAGATGGGTCTACAGGACCAAGAGCGTAGTGGATGGATGGATCAATA
>JZKD02S0022254.1:2079854-2107542 GCA_000966675.3 Picea glauca
AAAAATCTGCCCTGTGAAGTGACTGTTGTCCCTACTTTCTGTCTGCTGAAATTTCTGCCTCTCTTCAACTCAGCTCTGATACCATGTTAATTTTTCAAAACCCCAACCCAGTTTCAGTCTCGCTGATTTTTCAGCCAAATTTAAATGCCAAAACTCCAGTTTCAGCACTATTTCAACATATGTCACAACGATGTTTCAACATATGTCACAACGGTGTTTCAACATACGTTACAACACTGTGTTTTAGCATATGTTACAACACTGTGTTTCAGCATATAAAAACTTAATAGAAAATAAACTTCAGAACTGAAACATGAGGATTCTGAACATCGTTTTCAACGTAGAAATAAAATATCAGCAATATGCAAAACTCAGAAAATATAGACACAAAGATATTCGGTCTAACTTCGACCTTGGAAAAACCCACAAGGGGAAAACCAATGAGAGAGGGCTTTGTATTATTTATGAGCTTCTGAGAAATTCTTTTACAGCATATTCATCTTCAGATATTTACAAAAACTTATCTGGACATTCTTGTAGCTTTGCTCCTCGATTTCTGAACCAGAAATCCGTACAACTGTACGGCTGTCCCAACAATTAATGCTGTATGGACTGTCTCGAAATTCATGCCAAAACTCTGCTAAGACTCAATTTCTGTGCCACTAAATGCTGTTCGACAGCCTTGGAATGCATGCCAATACTCCCAGAAATTGCAGCTGCTGTCTCTTTTATTCAGCTTGACCTCTCTCTTGCTCTCTCTTGTTCTCTCAACAAGATTGCTTGAACTCCTCTTGTTCTCTCAACAAGAACGTTTCAACTTACCCAAGAATGGGTGCGCCGTCTTGCCCAAGTCGACCTCATGAGGGAAGGTGAGGGGTTTTCTAATCTAACGGCTCAGTTTAGATTAGATGGGTGGCTGAGATTTGGTGTCTCTTCACTCACCCCCACTTTAATCATAAAGTCACCTTTTAATTTGCATCTCACAAATTAAATGACTAGGACACACATTCGACACTTTCTCCCCCTTAGGCGCCTAGGGAAGAGAAACACTTTCCTTGGTACTTTATTTTAATTAAAAATTTAACACATTGGACTGCAATTGCTGGATCACCTGTGAACTTTTAGGATCTTGTAGCCATTCCTGGAGAATGGCTTGGAGCCAATCTGGTACAATGAATGCAAGAGAAAAAATGGATCCTTCATCTTCATATTTTCGGGAAAGTGCATCTGCAACCACATTGTCTTTGCCTTTCTTATAAATGATCTCATAATTATATCCAAAGAGTTTAGTCACCCATTTTTGTTGTTCTGGGGAGGAAATGAGTTGTTCCAGAAAATATTTGAGGCTCTGATGGTCTGTCTTAATTTGGAACCAATTCCCCATTAGATAAGGACACCATAGATCCACGGCGTGCAGAATAGACAACATTTCCTTTTCATAGATGGATTTGCCCATATTTCTTTCAGATAGTTGCTTGCTGGTAAAGGCCAAATGTTGACCCTCTTGCATAAGGACAACACCAATTTCTTTCCCTAAGGCATCACATTCCAACACAAAGGTCTTTGTGAAATCGGGAAGGGCGAGGATTGGAGTGGTTCACATGGCCATCTTCAAGGTTTGAAAATCTTGAGCAGTGGTTAGAGTCCAAGTGAAAGAGTTCTTTTTTAGGAGAGCAGTGATAGGTGCTGCAATCTTCCCATAATTCTTAACAAACATGCGATAATACCCTGTTTAGCCTAGAAATACACGCAATCTCTTAAGAGTCTTTGGGTTAGGCCAGTCTTGCATAGATTCAATCTTTTTAGGATCCACTCTGACACCATCTTTGCTAACCAGATGACCCAAGTATTCTACTTCTGAGGCGCCAAAAGCACATTTAGACTATTTCAGGAAAAGTTGGTGCTGAGAGAGTAGATGGAGAACTCGATCCACATGAGCAAGATGGTCTATCCAGGTTTTTCTATAGATGGGGATATCATCAAATAAAACCAAGACAAAATGGTGGAGAAAAGGACAGAAGACATGATTCATGAGGCTTTGGAAGGTGGAGGGGGCATTACACAAGGTAAAGGGCATGACCAAAAACTCATAGTGGCCCTCATGAGTTTTAAAGGCAGTATTTGAAATATCTGCCTCTTTCATACGTATCTGGTGGTAGCCCGAACGAAGATCCAGTTTAGTGAAGAATTGGGTGCCACTCAATTCATCCAGGAGGTCATCAATGACAAGAATGATGAATTTGTCTTTGATGGTAAGTTTGTTGAGGGCAAAGAAGTCAGGACACATTCACCAAGAACCTTCTTTCTTCAGGACCATGACCATAGAAGACTAATAGGGGCTCGTACTAGGGCAGATAACACCTGCATTAAGGAGTTCCTGGACCATTTTCTCAATTTCATTTTTTTGGGAAAACAGGTGACGATACAGATGGATATTGGGAGGAAGGCTTCTTGGTACAAGGGGATTGGAATGATCATGAACACCATGGGAAGGAGGGAGGCCTTGGGGAGTGGAAAAGGCCACTTGATGTTTAGAAAGGATATCTTGGAGGTCTTGCTGTACAGAGGGTGTCTCTGTTGCTTGTATGGCATGAAGTTGGGCGAAAACACCATAATGACCCTTTTTGAGCAACTTTTCCATTCGATGGGAACTAATGATCTCAGGTGAATCGATGGTGATGCCTTGGAACTTATATTGGTGGCCCTCCTGTTCGAATTGCATGGTTAAGTTTTTAAAATCCATGAGAATGGGACCCAAAGTCCTTAGCCAGTCTGCATCCAACATAATGTCACAACCTCCCATGTCGATAACAAACATATGGGATTTCATGTGGTAGTCACCAATTTGGAGACACACATTTTCACAACGCTCTCCACATTTCATGGAACCACCATTGGCAATCATGATTTGGAAATTATTGACGACATGGATGTAGCAATGAGTTTCTTGGGAAATGCGGCGATGAAAAAAATTATGGGTCCTACCAGTATCAATCAGAATGATGACCTTCTGATGCTTGATGTAACCGATTAGCTTGAGGGTTTGGAGAGCAAAGAAGCCAGTGAGAGCATTGAGGGAAATGATTGGTTCTACTTCGGGAGGGTCTGAGGGAGGTCTTATGTCAGTGGATTCAGGTGATTCAGACATAGAGGGAGTTTCTTCATCTTCTTTAGAAATCTCATCAGAGATGGACATAAAAAGATTTTGTTCTTTACATTTGTGGCTCGGGAAATATTTGTCATCACAGTTATAACAAAGGCCTTTGAGTTGGCGTTCAACCATTTCAACTCGGGTCAATTTTTGGATCTTTAGTGGAGCAGAGGGAGTAGTGGGATTTATTTGTTTAGGGCGAGGGATGAAGGAGGGTTTGCGGTTTTGAGAGGATACAACCTGTTGTGATTCTTTATCTCTTTTGGTAGCCTCCACCCAACTCTCAGGCCGAGCCATGAGGACATGGGCCCGAATTTCATCCTTGAGGCCTTTGATAAAACACTTTCGAAAAAAGGCATCAGACATGCCCTCTGTTCTAAAAGCCAGGTGCTCAAAGGTCGCTATAAAGTCTTCCATTGTTCCTAATTGTTTCATCTTTGTCAAATGGCCCAAATGGTTGGTGTCAGTGTCAAAGCGTTCATAAATCTCTGCCACAAATTGTGTCCAAGTAATATACCCTTACGAGAATTTTTTCTCCATTGCCACCATTGCCAATGTTCTTGATCTAGATGGAGAACAATATACCAGAGTTTGGCCAAGTCATCTGTAATGCTGTATAAAGAGAAGTAATGTTCCATTTAGGTTTCCCAACTAGTGGGGTCGGAGCCATCAAATTTGGTCACATCCACCCGTGGAAGGCGTAGGTCACGTTGAAAGTGATGGTTCTGCAAGGTATGGGAATGAGAGGAATGGTCACCTTCAATATGTGGGGGTGAGGAAGATGAAGGGTTATCTATAGGGATATGAAGTTTGGTGCAGAGTGCCGAAAAGACTGTTTCAAGCTGGGTGGTGAGGTTTTGTTTGATTTCTCCTATTGAGTACTGCATGGTTGTATTGATGGTGGCAACATTGGCACTGAGTTGTTTCACTTCTTGTTGGGTCTCAATGAGACCCGATTGCAAGGTGTTAAAGCGAGCTTTCAAGTCTTGGCTACGAGTATGGGCCATGAGGATGGGGGAACTGAAAAGGGGCAGACGGGGTAAAATGTTTTTTCAAAAAAATGATATGGATGAATGTGATAAGGGTGAAGAGATGAATCCAATGGAATAGGTCTGAAATAATGGTGAAAATTTTTCCAAACTCGTTTTTTTTTTTTTTTTTTTAACGGAGTTATACTCTGGTCTGAAGAATACTACAGAGAGGAAATGCCCAAATTCTTAACCATAAATAAATGTGTATTTACTTGGCAACTTGAACACAGTTGCGCGACAATAGATCTTGTCTGTTTTAATTTGTTTATGTTTCTGTCCCCAAGGGTTAAGTATTCAAGGGTTTTTCCTGTGCTATAGCTCTCTAATATACGTGTGGGATCCATTAGTAGTACTCAGCCCAATATCTCAGGGCACTAACTAAGGAGGATAGACCGTACCCTTAGGTGTACTATCCGACTACCCAGATACTAGAGAGTATCTTCCTGAGTGTTGTTCTCAGTGACACTATAACAGTTAGGCGGCCGATCAGTTTATCTAAAGATGGATTTAGGTAATCTAGGCCGATCCATACACAGGTGATGTCTGATGCGCTACCAATCGAAGGGGTACCAACAGGGGTTACAAGGGTGGCCAACAGATGTGTGCTTAAGTACCACTTGCATTTGCTGCATGTATGAATCCCTCAACCGCGGGTTTATGCGCGTAATGACAAATCTATGTGGTTTAAAAACGTCGGAATATGTCTCTACCCTGAAAAAAATTTAACCCACACTTTCTATCGAGGAAAGTGCTCTGATACCATTTGTAATATACCAGATATATAATGTATGCAAAACATAAATAAAATGCTAGTAATGGCAGAATAACAACAATATAACTAGAGCATTCACCACACTAACACTGAAATGATATAAGAATAACAACAGAAATAACACTTTGAATCTGAAAGCAATGTTCATGGGCCTCTTTGAGGGGGCAACCTCCAGTTGAGCAGAGCTCTATTACAATAATCTCCTAGCTAGGGTTCTCATACCCTTGACTCCTATTTATATTAAAAATAAGCATCTAGAGGAAGATCCTTCTAGAAGCGAAAGCTTCTATTAGGTCTTCTTACATCTTCCTTATTTTATTTTATTGAAAGGCTTTATTAATATTGACCTTTATTACATCCAAATATATTGTTCTACCTATGTGCGGGTTAAGACCCTAACAAAATGAAGGATGAAGAACATATCTCAGAGTACTTAGAAAGAGTTGATAATATTGTCAATGCAATCAGAGGTTTGGGAGTAGAAGTGTCAGAGAATGAGCTAATTGAAAAAATACTAAGAACACTACCTATTCTATACAATCCTAAAGTTTCCACTCTTGAAGATCGAGAAAGTCTAGATAAAATCACCATGGATGAATTGTATGGAATCCTCACAGCCTATGAGTTAAGATTAGGTCATGAGAACCTCCCACAAGGAGAGGCAACCTTCAAAGTACTCAAGAAAACAAAAAATCAGAAGCAAAAACTTCAATCCCGCCATCATGAAGAATCTGATGTAGAAGAAGCCAATTTTATTAAAAAACTTAAGAAAGGAGCATGGAAGTACAAAGGCAAGTTACCTTTCAAATGTTTTAATTGTGGCAAGGTTGGCCATTTTGCTTCCAAGTGTCCCTATCCAAGGATGACTCTGAAGATGAAGAGAACAAAAATAAACAATAGAAGAAGGAAAAACCCAATTACAAGAAAAAGTTTTACAAAGGGATTTTTTTTTACTCAAAAGAAGAAAACAACAGTTCATCAGAGTCTAGTGACAGTGATGATGATGAAGTCATTTTTATAGGCATTGGAGATCCTAATGAGATAGAAGACATTGAGCATGAGGAAAATTCAAAAGTTGAAGCAGAGGTTAATATGGAAGGAGAACTTCTCAGTGCCTTAGATGAATTAAGAAGATACAAAACCCGATATAGACAACTGCAAAATTTGGTAGTTCAAAAAAAATAAAAACATGAATAGAAAGCAAAAGAGATGGAGAAACTCATGAGCAACCTGAAAAACCAAATCCTAGAAGCAAATAGGATGAAAGAAATTATGGAAAATTCTCTTTAAGAAAAACAAATAACCTATGAAATAATGGAGGCATAAATAGTTCACCTAAGAAAATAACTTGATGCAAAACTCATTCAAACAAGATATGAAAATAGCTCTAAAATATTGGATAAGATTATTACCACACAAAGGGATTCAAGTAATAAAAATGGAATAGGTTATTCTCAAGAAGAAAACCAAGTTAACTCAAAATCTTATGCAGTTTCTCTCCTCAGTACATTCAAGAAGAAATATGAAGATAAGTAATGATCATAACTCCAGAGGACTAATTCCACCCATCAAGAAAGAATATAAGACAACACCAAAAAATGTTTATCAAAACAGGGATCCTCACATTTTATTTGGTTATTTATTTGCATGCTCTAATTTCAGACACGAACCTATGAATTGTAGAGCATATAGAAGGAAATATTTGAGGGTTAAGAACTATAACCTTAAAGATAACCAAACAGTAAATCAAGTTAAAAGCATAAACTATAACTCCTTTGCACCTCTACAAGAAGGGGACCTAGAATGCTTCAGATGTCATAACTATGAACATAAGACCAGTAATTGCAGATTAATGGAATTCTCAGAAAAACCAAAGTTCATTAGAGAGAAAAAGAAGCTTTGGAAAGAAAAAACATTAAAACAGGAATGTCTCGTTGCCTTGAAAGCTCAAGATAAAGAATATCTCTGGTATGTTGACAGTGGGTGCTCAAAACATATGATAGGAAACAAGGACACGTTTTTGAACTTAAAGAAACAAAAGGGTAAAGTTACATTTGGTGAAAATGATTCAGGTAACATACTTGGGAAAGGCACTGTGAGTTTGGGAAAAGACAAAGCCAAGAATGTGTTGCTTCTTGAAAAAATGTAACCTAGCCTATTAAGTGTCAGCCAAACCTGTGATCAGGGGCACTTTTGCATCTTTGATTCCCATAAATGTGAGATTAGGAGAGAGGACTCAGGAAAACTGGTTGGTACTGCTCTTAGAACTCTTGAGAATGTATATATACTAAATACAAAATTGAATGAGTGTCATATAAATTTAGTAGATGAAATTTGGCTATGGAATAGAAGGTTGGGGCACATTAACTTTGACAATTTAGTGAAATTCAACAATCTTGGGGAAGTAAGAAACTTGCCAAAGATCATAAAGCCCTCAAATCCTATGTGTAGACACTGTCAACTAGGGAAACAAACTAGAATAACGTTCAAAACAAAAGAATACTCAACCTCAAAACTTTTAGATCTTATTCACACCGACCTCTGTGGACCTACAAGGACCAAGAGTTTGCATGGAGAGTCCTACTTCATGTTGTTCATTGATGATTTTAATAGAATGGGTTGGGTATGTTTTCTCAAGGAAAAATCAGAAGCACTTAACAAATTCAAAGCTTTTAAGACCCTTGTTGAAAATGAAAAAGAGACAAAAATCAAATGTCTTAAATCAAACAATGGTGGTGAGTTCACCTCAAAAGAGTTTGATCTCTTCTGTGAAACCCATGGAATAAAAAGACAATTCTCTGCTGCCAGAACACCTCAGCAAAATGGGATTGCTGAGAGAAGGAATAGAATAGTTCAGGAGGTTGCAAGGACTATGATCAATGAAGAAAAATTATCTGATGGATATTGGAGGGATGCTGTAAGAAAAACAATATGCATATTGAACAAAGGTTAGCTCATGATTAATAGTAATAAGACTCCTTATGAACTATGGTTTGGAAGAGATCCTTTGGTAAAATACTTCAAGGTCTTTGGAAGTAAGTGATACATCAAAAGGCTTGATGAGAATCTTGGAAAATTTGATGCTAGATTTGATGAAGGTATATTTCTTGGATATGCATCTAACAAGAAAGCATACATATGCTACAATATTCGATTACATAAGATTGTTGAGAGTGCATATGTCAAGGTGGATGATTTAAAAATGATAAGGATCAAACATCAAGAGACTTTACTTGACAGTGAAGATGAAGATGAGGATGAGTCAGTTGCTACACAAACAAAAGAAGTAGAAGAGAATAAAGAATAAAGGGAAGAGGATGATATGGATACCCATGAAGACGAGGAAGATATTTGAGAATATGAGTTAAGAGAAGAATCCCCAAGAAGAGACACAAAGACACCTTCAAGAATGACTCAAAAGAATCATCCTGAAGAATTGATTATTGGAAATAAAAGAGATGGAGTGCACACAAGAAGACAATTGTTGTATCAAACATAAATAACACTCTTGTCACATATTGAGCCCAAATCAATCAAAGAGGCATGCAAATATGAGAAGTGGGTCAATGATATGAATGAAGAATTGGACCAGATTGAAAAATATCAAACTTGGGAACTAGTTCCAAGACCAAAAAATAAATATGTCATTGGAAATAAATTGGTGTATAAAAACAAAATGAATGAGAATGGGCAAGTAATCAAGAACAAAGCCATATTGATATGTAAATGGTATGCTCAGGTTGAAGGAGTAGACTATGAAGAAACATTTTCACCTGTGTCCAGATTAGAGACAATTAGGATGTTTTTAGCTTCCTCTAGCTACAAAAAATTTAAAGTATACCAAATGGATGTCAAGTCATCATTTCTTAATGAAAACTTAGAAGAGGAAGTCTATATTGAGCAGCTAAAAGTATTTCAATTAACTAACAAAGGATACTATTTCTATAAACTAAAGAAATCACTTTATGGGCTAAAACAAACACCCAGAGCATGGTATGCAAGGCTAGATTCTTATTTACAAAAACAAGGCCTCAAAAAAGAATCAACATACAACAATCTTTATTGTAAAATTGTTGGTAATAACATGATTATTGTGGAAGTATATGTTGATGATATTATATTTGGCAGTGATGATGAAAAAATGAGTAAGGACTTTGCTAGAAGTATGCAACAAGAATTTGAAATGTCCTTGCTTGGTGAATTGGATTTCTTTCTTGGATTACAAATAATACATTCCAAACGAGGATCCTTTATCCATCAGTCTAAGTATGTTAAAGATATGCTTAAGAGATTTCAGTTAGAGGATTGCAAACCTATTAGTACACCTATGACAATTGGATGCAAACTAAGAAAGGAAGATGAGTCCAAAGATGTAAATCCAAAACACTATAGATCAATGATTGGGAGTTTAATCTATGTAACAACTTCCATACCTGATGTCAAGCAAGCTATTAAGATGGTGGCTAGATTCCAAGAAACACCAAAAGAGAGCCATGTTCAAGTTGTGAAAATAATCTTTAGGTATTTGAAAGGAACCATAGATCTTGGTTTGTGGTACCCTAGTAAGGATTCATTCATTTTAAAAGATGTGAGATTTTACCCTAGATGTGCGCTTAGGTACCATTTGTATTTTTTGCGTATATGAATCCCTCAACCGCGGGTTTATGTGCGTAACGACAGATGTCTATGGCTTAAAGATGTCAGAATACATCTCTACCCTGAAAAAAATTTAACCCACACTTTTTGCCGAGGAAAGTGCTCTGATACCACTTGTAATATACCAAATATAAAATGTATGCAGAAAATAAAAAAAATGTTAGTAATGGCAGAATAACAACAATATAACCAGATCATTCACCACAATAACACTGAAATGATAAAAGAATAACAACATAAATAACACTTTGAATCTGAAAGCCATGTTCATGGGCCTCTTTGAGGGGACAACCTTCAGTTGAGTAGATCTCTATTACAATAATCTCCAAGCTAGGGTTCTCATACCCTCGACTCCTATTTATACTAAAAAAATCATCTAGAGGAAGATCCTTCTAGAAGCGGAAGCTTCTATTAGGTCTTCTTACATCTGCCTTATTTTATTTTATTGAAAGGCCTTATTAATATTGACCTTTATTACATCCGAATATATTGTTCTACCTATGTGCAGGTTAGGACCCTAACATATTTTCTCAGACAAAAGTCTGAAGTTTTTGAGAATCTCAAAGACTTCAAAGCTCTAGTAGAGACACAAACTGGGAATACAATCAAGATCCTCCATACAAACAATGGGGGGGAGTATATCAACAAAGATGTTCAAAATATTTGTTGTGAAGCTGGTATCCAGTTGTTGATTAAGGTTGGTTGATGTCAACCCTTGAAGAAAGCCCCGCAACACAAAGGTTTGGGTAATGGACCCAAGATTTTTTGATGTAAATATGACTCATTATTGTCTTGTCATGGTTGATAAGAAGTAAATATGGATGAACTCCAAATTGGTTTCCTTATGGTAAAAGCCCTTACGGGAAGACGCTTTGCGGAGTAAGAGAACCCATGCTTAATTGTGGAATAATGAGATGAAGGACAATGAATTTTTCAGGTAAACTATCCTATATGGATAGTGTTTGTCATTCCATTTCCGGTGGTATGTGGAACGTCACATAACTCCTCACGATTAGAGAGTTATGGCCATGAGAAGTTGGAGACCCCAAGTTTGGGTAATGAAACCAAGTTTGTTTGATGGATAACGGTATGATTTATGATATATTTTTAGATAATACTATTTTATATGGATATTACATGTCATTCCATTTCTGGTGGTATGTGGAACGTCACATAACTCCTCACAGTTTGAGAGTTATGGTCTTACGAAGTTGGAGGACCCTCATATGTCATCTAGAAGCCCCAAAAGGTCAAAGTAGTCAAAGTGGTTTAAGAGATTTAAAAAGGTAAATAATAAAGTGAAGTAATGAGTGTATTATAATTTAAAGTGAATACAAAATAAATTGTTTCAATAATAAATTTAATGGAGAAATTAGAAGTGGTTTAACCCTAAAATAAGGAAAGTGGGGCCAAGTGACTTAGAAGATGTTTTTAAGGAAGCTACTTGGAGAGTATAAATAAGAGGCAAGGATATTTCATTTAAATAACACTTGAGTATATTGAATATCTATAGGTGTCTGAGGTAACCAAAGATATCTAAGCTGAAATTCTGAGGGAAGGTGAAGAAAAGAAGGCCGAAATGCAAGGAAGAATAAATTACTTTGATGGTGCTTTCTAAGGTATGTTATTTACATATCATCTCACCATTTTTGCTATAACGTTTTTTCTATAATGATTCAGACCGTGCAATTTCTATTCCATTGAGAAAACATATCCAAGTATCTGTGTTTAAAAATTCATCTTGTGAGTCACTATATTTTGGGAGTTACACTCTGTGGAAAATAGGGTTTATGGCTAGTCCTGAAACTAGTCAAAACATGTGTTTCGAGTAAAAACGTCATAACTTCTTCATAACATATCCAAACTAAGTGAAAAAAAATGTGTTGGTTAGGGTACAATTTATAATATGTTGTGTAATAGCTTCAGATAAATTCAACAAACATTCTGTGTGGGGCACGCTCTACAAGGTCGATCTCTAGAATAAGTCAAAATTCAGCAAGGTATGTCATTTTTGCTATAACTCCTTTTCTAAGAGGTTCCAATTAGTGAAACCTGGAGGAGTTGCATAAAAAACACTGAAGAACATTGTGTATCAGTTTCAAATATTTATACATTATAGGTACAAAGTTATGATTACTTCAAGTTAGGGTTGTTGACTAATCCAAAACTAGGCATGTGAGACTAAAGAAAATTTTGATGAAAATGCTAGTCTCTTGTTGTTAAAGTTAAGGAAGGTTTGCAGGAATGCAATCATATACACAAGGTCTATTACAGAGCTACAAATAATATTTGGATGATGAAATTGATGAGGGATTTTGGTTGAGGTACATGTTGAGTACATGGTTGAGATAAGTAGTTGATGAGTTGGCACATACATGAGGTGTATAGTTGATAATGTTGATACATATTGATGAGTCATAGTTGATGAGTAGTTGACACATTATTGGTACATACTTGGTACATGGTTGGATGCACTTGTTTATGGTACAGGTTGATTACAGGTTATTTGGTATAAGGTTGGTGCATGGTTGATGCACTTGTTTATGGTACAAGTTGATTACAGGTTGAGGTACATGTTGATGCATGGTTCAGATTTATTGGTACAGTTTTACAGCGGTATGTCTCACAGTGACAGGTTGACAGTGGTTCCATCATTCTACTTCTACTTCAAGGTGGAAAGACGGGGCAAGGACAGGTGATTGTAGCCACCTTCTGGTTGTAGCCGGAGAACATAGGGTTTTGTAGCTTCCTTCTGTTTGTAGCCAGAGAATTGGGGAGTTGGAGTTTCCCTCAGGTTGTAGCCTGAGAAACTAGGGGGTTCGAGCCTCCTTCCAGATGCATATGGAAAACAAAGGAAGTTGGTGCTTCCAATGAATGTAATTCTTCAAGACATATAAGAAAAAACATTATGTGGTTTTCTCCCGATTTGGGTTTCCACGTAAAACATTGGTGTACTGTGTATGTGTATATTTGTTCATTTGTTCATTGTTTATTTACTTTACAGTTATTGGATGATAATGCTTCATTATAACATTTGGATTATATGGTTAAAAATGATTAAATTTCTTTATTACTGATTGACCCCCCCTCTTAGTAATCCAACAATTGATATCAGAGCAGGTTCCTTCAGAAATCAGTTTAACCATTGAAAGATAGATCATGGAGAGTACCAAATCATATAAAAATGGAATACCAAAGTTTGATGGACATAAGTATTATTTTTGGAGCATAAGGATAAAGATATATATACAGGCACATGGATTTCAAGTTTGGCAATCAATTGTAGATGGATACACAGAACCAACAATTCCACCAACAAATGACAAAGCACTAAAAATCGGTGAGAATAATTCCAAAGCCACAAATGCGTTTTTGAATGGTCTCAGTGATACGGTATCCACCAAAGTTGCACACTGTAAATCCGCTAAAGAGATTTGGGACAAGCTTCAAAATATTTATGAAGGAGATACAAAAGTCAAAGAAGCAAAGCTTCAGACTTACAAATGTCAGTTCGAACAACTAAAAATGAAGGAAGATGAAGATATCACAGACTACTTCTTACGAATTGATGAAACAGTGAATGAAATCATAGGATTGGGAGAAGAAGTTGAAGAATCTGTAATTGTTCAAAAGATACTAAGATCTCTTCCTATAAGATTCAACCCTAAGATATCAACACTAGAAGAAAGATCGGATTTGGACTCAATAAGCATGGACGAACTGTATGGAATCTTCACAGAATATGAAATGAGAACTGAGCAAGAAAATCCAGATGTAAAAGAAGCAGCCTTCAAGGCATCCAAAAGATCAAATAAAAATAAAAAGGAACAAGAAGAATATAGCAGCAACAGTGACGCCTCGGAAGATGATGAATAAGTGGTCAACTTCGTCAAAAGATTGAACAAGGGAACCAACGATAGCTATAGAGGTATGCTCCATTTAATTTGTTTTAATTGTGATGGTATTGGTCATTTTGCTAACAAATGTACTCATAAGAAAAAGAGAAATGATAAAGGCTACTCAAAAGGAAAGCACACATATAAAGGCAAAAGAACTACAAAGAAAGTTTTCAAGAAAAACTGATACACCAAAGAAGACATCTCATCATCAGATGAAGATGAAGTCAGTGAAAATGAGACATGAAGAGTTCTATTCATGGTAGTAAAAGACTCCGACAAAAGAAGACTCCGAAGAAGAATATGAAGAAGCCGAAGAAGAATGTGAAGAAGTCGAAGAAAAAATTAAAGAGACAGAAGTTGACTATCAAGAAGAATTAATGTGTGTCATAGAAGTTATCAGAATAAAAAAAAAGAAAAACAAGAAACTACCAGTAGAACTAGACAAGAAAAATGACACTCGAGAACTAGAACAAATGATCACAAAATTGAAGGTTCAAATAGAAGAAGATAAAAGAATTGAAGAAGAACTTAAAAAACAACTAGAAGAAAATGACAAGATCATTGGAAACTTGGAAGTAGAGGTTGTCACACTAAGAAATGATATTCAAAAGAAAAATATACAGAATAGTTCAAAAGTTCTAGATGACATTATCAGCAGTAAAAAATCTCATCTTGACAAGTCCGGATTTGGATACAATCAGATAGAAAAGGGATCAAACTCCAAAACAACAGAGAAAGAAACAAATCCAAAGAGCTATGTAGAAACAATCAAAGAGGATAGGGAGATATACAAGGAAGATTACATGGACACTCCTCCACCAAAAAGATTCAGATTTCAGAATCAACAACAGACAGATAGGCCTCAAGAAGAAGAAGGATTCATAAGAGCACCTCCTTTCAGAAGATCTTCAACTCCCAGGTATCAAACTATACTTTTTAAATTTATGTTATGCATGTGATAATTTTGAACATAAAGCTATGAATTGCAGATCTAACAACATGAACAATAACAACTTTGAGAGTTATACACAAATGGATTATTCAAGGAGACCTAGTGACACACAAAGAAGAAGTTACAACAGGTTTGAATATTTGAGCACTGAAGTGGAATCTTACAAATGTAACAATTTTGGACACATGGCCAAGGATTGCAGAATGACAGTCCCTCCTAAAGAACCTCAACATAATAACAATAGTCACGGATAAGAACCTTAGAAAACGACATTTATAAGAAAGCAATATCAGTATAACAATGAAGAATGCACAGTCGCTCTACAAGATAAGTAGAAAAAACACGGTTGGTATGTTGACAGTGGATGTTCAAAACACATGACAGGTGACAAAGACAAATTTATTACATTACAAAAAGAAAAAAATGGATCAGTCTCCTTCAGAAATGATAATTCATCCAAAATCATTGGAGAAGGCACAATCCGAATTGGGAACAAGAATGAAAGACACAACATGTTCTACTGGTAGAAGACATGAAACATAATCTTTTAAGTGTGATTCAAATGTGTGACCAAGGTCATAAACTTACTTTTGATTCAGAAAAGTGTGAGATAAGAAAAAAAGGTTCATGGAAATTTGTCGGTATAGCTGCAAGAACTTCAAACAACATATATGTGTTAAGTGAAATTGGAAATGAAAAGTGTTGTCTAGGAAAGGAAGATGAAAGTTGGCTATGGCATAGAAGAATGGGTCACATGCATTTTGATAACCTTGTCAAATTCAACAAAAGAGAAGCCGTCAGATAAATTCCCCAGATCACAAAACCAACCAACACTTTATGCAAGCATTGTCAACAAGGAAAGCAAGCAAAGACCATGTTCAAATCAAAGGAATATTCAACAAAAAGACCACTGGAAATTGTGCACACTCATCTATTTGGAACAAATACAACAAATGAATTAAAAGGCGAAAAATACTTTATGTTATTAGTTGATGATTATACAAGAATGAATGCAGTTTGTTTTCTCAAGAACAAGTCAGAAGCTTATGAAAACTTCAAGATCTACAAGGAAATGGTTGAGAATGAGATGGATTCAAGAATCAAATGTTTGATATTTGATAATGGAGGAGATTTCACTTCAAAGTAATTTATGAACTACTGTAGCAGTCATGGAATAAAAAAACAATTCTCTGTCGCTAGGACACCTCAACAGAATGGAGTTGTTGAAAGAAAAAATATAACAATACAAGAAATGGCTCGAACAATGCTAATGGATTCCAAATTGATAGATATATTTTGGACATAGGTAGTCCATACATCAATTCACATTCAAAATAGAGTAATGCTAAAAAAAAAAACTGATAAAACTCCCTACGAGCTATGGAAAGGAAGACCAACAAATGTGAAACACTTCAGAATTTTTGGAAGCAAATGCTACATCAAAAGAGAAGATGGAAGAATGAGAAAGTTTGACTTGCGTGTTGACAAATGAATACTTGTTGGTTACTCAATTACAAGGAAAGCATACAAGTGTTACATTCTAAGATTGAACAAAGTTATGGAAAACATCAACGTAACAATTGATGAAACAGGCAGACCAGAATCAAAGGAAGAAAAAAACAAATCAATGGTACAACTTTTCGAAGAAGAAGATGAAAAAGACATAGAAGAGGAAGATGAATATGAAGAGAATCCGATAGAAGAAGAAGAACAAGTTCAGAAAGTATCTCCAAAGGCACCTAGCAAACGAGTACATAAGAATCATCCTTCATATCAGATTATTGGAAACAAAGATGCAAGAATTGAGATTAGAAGAAAAATACGTTTACCAAAACAAACACACCTAGCACTCTTATCTATAATTCAAGCAAATTGTTTTAAAGAAGCCAGGGAGGATGAATTTTGGAATAAGGCCATGGATGAAGAATTGGATCAAATAGAGAAAAATGACACTTGGGAATTGGTTCCAAGACTAAAGAATAAGAATGTGATCAACACAAAATGGGTTTTCAGGAATAAGTTGAATGAAGATGAACATGTTACAAGGAACAAATCTAGATTGGTATGTAAATGATATACACAGATTGAATGAATCAACTTTAAAGAGACATTTGCCCCAGTTTCCAGAATAGAAGCAATCCGTTTACTTTTACTTATGCATGCTCCAAAAATGTTAAAGTATATCATATGGACGTAAAATCATCTTTTCTGAATGGGGAACTTGAAGAAGAATTCTACATTGAATAACCAGAAGGATTTCAGTTGTCAGAGAACACATACTATGTATGTAAATTAAAGAAGGCCTTGTATGGTCTAAAATAGGTTCCTAAAACATGGTACTGTAGACTGAATAAGTATCTGCAACAAGCATGGTTTAGAAAAGAAAGTGCAGACATCAACCTCTACATCAAGGTAAGTCAAGGTGATATTTTATTAATTGAAGTTTATGTTGATGATATTATTTTTGGCAGTGATGATGACAGGTTAAGCCAGAAATTTGCAAAAGACATGCATAATGAATTTGAAATGTTGTTACTTGGAGAACTATCCTTCTTTATGGAACTTCAGATACGTCAAAGCAACCAATGAATTTTTATTTCTCAAACCAAGTATATAAGAGAAATGTTAAAGAGATTATGAATGGAAGATTGCAAACCAATTATCACTCCCATGCAAACCAGTTGTAAGTTGAGCAAATATGATGATTCGAAGTCTACAGATCAGAGGCAATACAGGTCAATGATTGACAACTTACTATATGTGACAACATCTATACCAGATGTAATGCAAGAAGTTGGACAGGTGGCACGCTTTCAAGAAGCACCAAAGAAATCACATGTATTAGCAATAAAGAGGATTTTCAGATATCTCAAAGGAACAAAAGAGTTTGAATTATGGTATCTAAAAGGAAAAAATCTATCACTTATTGTCTACACAGATGCATATTAGGTAGATTGTATTAATGACCGACGAAGCACCAATGGAGAAATTTTCTACTTAGGTGAGTTTTTGGTATCATGGCTAAGACAGAAACAATCATCATTATCTCTATCTGTATCCGAGGCATAGTATATTGCAGCGACAACATGTTGTACACAGGTTCTTTGGATGAAACAAACTTTGACAGATATACAAGTTGAGTATGATGAGCCCATTCTAATATATTGTGATAATACAAGTGCCATCGATATCTCAAAAAACCTGGTGATGCACTCCAAGACGAAGCACATTCCAATCAAGTATCACTTTCTACGGGAACAGGTTGCAGAAAATAACATCAGAGTTGAGTATGTGGGCACAAAAGAACAAGTGGAAGACATCTTTACAAAACCACTTCCACATGAAGCCTTTGAATATCTTTTCCAAAGACTTGGAGTTATTTCTACTCCAAAATGAATTCTTTTTGAATGATTATCTTATATGTCTTAGATGTACATGAGGAAGCACCATAAGAGGACAGTTCAATCAGGGGGAGCAACCCCAGATGGAAATATACCTTTTCAATTGATGACAAAGGGGGAGAGATTTATTAGATGCAGAGGATAGAGACATGGTTCCAGGGGGAGAAGATTTATCAGATGCAGAGGACATAGACAAATTTATCAGATACAAAGGACATAGGCATGGTTCTAGGGGGAGCATGAGTGATATGATTTCTGTATTGCATCAGAGTGTTGCCATCAATGCCAAAGGGGGAGATTGTTGATAAAGGTTAGTTGTCATTGATGTCAACCCTTGAAGAAAGCCCCGCAACACAAAGGTTTGGGTAATGGACACAATATTGTTTGATGTAAAGATGACTCATTATTGTCTTTTCATGGTTGATAAGAAGTAAATATGGATGAAATCCAAAGTGGTCCCCTTATGGTGAAATCCCTCATGGGAAGACACTTTTGCGGAGTAAGAGAACCCATGCTTAATTGTGGAATAATGAGATGAAGGATAATGATTTTTTTATGTAAAATATACTAGATGGATAGTGTTTCTCATTCCATTTTCGATGGTATGTGGAACGCCACATAACTCCTCACGGTTAGAGAGTTATGGCCATGAGAAGTTGGAGACTCCAGGTTTGGGTAATGGACCCAACTTTGTTTGATGGATAACGATATGAGTTATGATATATTTTCAGATAATACTATTATATATGGATAGTACATGTCATTCCATTTCTAGTGGCATGTGGAACGTCACATAACTCCTCGTGGTTTTAGAGTTATTTCCTTAGGAAGTTGGAGGACCCTCATATGTCTTCTAGAAGCGCCAAAATGTCAAAGTAATCAAAGTGGTTTAAGAGATTTTAAAAGGTAAATAATAAAGTGAAGTAATGAGTGTATTATAATTCAAAGTGAATAAAAAATAAATTATTTCAATAATAAATTTAATGGAGAAATTGGAGGTGGGTTAACCCTAAAATAAGGAAAGTGGGGCCAAGTGACCTAGAAGATGTTTTTAAGGAAGCTACTTGGAGAGTATAAATAAGAGGCAATGCTCTCTCATTTTAATCACACTTCAGAATATTGAATATCTATAGGTGTCTGGGGTAATCAAGGATATCTAAGCATAAATTATGAGGGAAGGTGAAGAAAAGAAGGTCGAAATGCAAGGGAGGGTAAATTATTTTGATGGTGCTTTCTAAGGTATGTTATTTACAGATCATCTCACCATTTTTGCTATAACTTTTTTTCTATAATGATTCAGACTGTGAAATTGATATTCCATTGAGAAACATATCCAAGTATCTGTGGTAAAAAGTTTAGCTTGTGGGTCATTTTAGTTTTGGAGTTACACTCCGTGGAAAATAGGGTTTGTGGCTAGTTCCAAAACTAGTTAAAAAGAGGTGTATCAGGTAAAAACGTCATAACTTCTTCATAACAGATCTAAATTTAGTGAAACCAAATGTGTTGGCTAGGGTACATTCTATAGTATTATGTGTAAAAGTTTCAAATAAATTCAACAAATATTTCGTGCAGGGCACGCTCTACAAAGTCACTCTCTAGAATAAGCCAGAATTCAACAAGGTATGCCATTTTTGCTATAACGCCTTTTCTGGGAGGTTCCAAGTAGTGAAACTTGAAGGAATTTCATAAAACAAACTGAATAACATTGTATATCAGTTTCATATTTTTATACATTACAGGTACAAAGTTATGATTACTTCAAGTTAGAGTTGTTGACTAATCCAAAACCAGGCATGTGAGACTAAAGAAAAGTTTGATGAAAATGATAGTCTCTTGTTGTTGAAGTTAAGAAAGGTTTGCAAGAATGTGATCATATACACCAGGTCTATTACATAGCTACAAATTAGATTTGGATGATGAAATTTATGAGGGATTTTGGTTGAGGTACATGTTGAGTACATGGTTAAGACAAGTAGTTGATGAGTTGACACATACATGAGGTGTATAGTTGATGATATTGGTACATATTGATGAGTCATAGTTGATGAGTAGTTGACACATGATTGGTACATACTTGGTACATGGTTGGATGCACTTGTTTATGGTACAGGTTGATTGCAGGTTGAGGTACATGTTGATGCATGGTTCAGATTTATTGGTATAGGTTTACAACAATATATCTCATAGTGACAGGTTGACAATGGTTTCATCATTCTACTTCTACTTCAGGGTGGCAGGACGGGGCAAGGACAGGTGGTTGTATCCACCTTCCAATTGTAGCTAGAGAACATAGGGGGTTGTAGCCTCCTTCTGGTTGTAGCCAAAGAATTTGGGATTTGGAGCTTCCCTCAGACTGTATACTGAGAAATTAGGGGGTTGGAGCCTCCTTCCAGTTAAATCTAGAAAACAAAGGAAGTTGGTGCTTCCAATGAATATAATTTTTCAAGACATATAAGAAAAAACATTCCGTGGTTTTTTCCCGATTTGGGTTTCCACTTAAAACAATGGTGTATTGTGTATGTGTATGTTTGTTCATTTTTTCATTGCTTATTTACTCTTCAGTTATTGGATGATAATGCTTCATTGATATAACACTTGGATTATATGGTTAAAAATGATTAAATTGCTCTATTACTAATTCACCCCCCCCTCTTAGTAATCCAACACCAGTTGCAGCATACAATTCCATACACTCCACAATAGAATGGAGTTGCAAAAAGGAAGAACACGTCTCTAAAGGAGATGACCAGTTGCATGTTGCATGCAAGATCACTTCCTTCCAAGCTTTGGGATGAGGCACTTAGCTGTGCTATTTGCATACATAACATATCACCTCAAAGATGTGTTGAGGATAGGACGCCTTTTGAGGCTTGTGTTGTTCCAGAGTCTGTACTTAAGGCTTAGAAGTACAGTGTCTAGGCCTCTGAAAGTGAGTAAAGGGTAGAGAAGGAAGAAACGTCAACCTTCGACAAGGGAAACTAGGGATGATTTCTGTGTTGACGTTGTCTAGCTTCCAACTGTTCTTGGATGTTTATATCCCGTTCAATCACTGCCCATGAACGTTCGAGTTCAACCCGGGTAGTGGTTATTTTAAGAATAGTATCAAAAAGGTTTAAGGAAATATGTGTTTGATCTGATAGTCCAGGTTTGATATAAGGCTATCTTGTTACAGGGATAGTGATGGAGGAACAATAAGATAAGAAAACCTCAGGGGGAATTTAAGTGCTTTCTCAATTTCGGTCGTATAAAAGAGAGTTTACAGTTTCAGGAGTGAAAAAAGGGGTGCAAACCAAAGGCCCTTTCTCGTAACTAAGTTATACTTTAATAAAAATGTATGAGGTGGGAGAAAACATTAAGCTGTCTATCGAGTAAGGCTCCTATCAAGGGAGAAACTCACGTATAAACAGAAGAAGAAAAATGTAAATAAATAACCCGATGAAGCATAAAATATATATAGAATTCTGAAAGTGTTGACTGGTCTTATACCTGCTGATAGTTGGTACATAGGAAAAACAGTAAACAATATAGAAAACCAAAATTCATTCACTATAGTAGAGGTTGTACTAAATTATAGCGAAGCATTCATCAGATACAAATATGAAATGAAACGAAAAATGAGATACAAGGAAACAAACTCATAACACAGTCGTGACGGAATTGAGAATCTTCGGATTTGCTTTATATTAACTCTCAAAATGGAAAACCTCTATTACAATCGACACAAAAAGGTCCAGCCCTGGTTCTTTCTTTCTATGGTATATTTATACAGTTTTACATAAGATGGAACCTCAATCGTTGAAAAAAATTTCAGTTATGATAAGGAGGAGAGCAATCGTTCCATTTCTTCATCTCTGTCTTTATTTGGTGCTAGAAGCTTGTCGTCGCGCATGCTCGGTACAAGTGACATATCGTTCCACCAGTCGAGATATCATCCTTGACGGTTCTGCTTGACAATTGGTTTCAAAAGAGTAACAATCTCGGGCTAATTGCGGTAACCTTTCTTCCATCTGTCTATCTATGATGCCGATAGCGCACAATTGCACACTTGGTTTAATCATACATTTATCTATTTGAACTATGTCTGCCATAGTTACTTGTGAGATCTCGGCCGAATCTTTTTAATCTTTTTCATTTAAATCAAGTGAGATTTTTTCTATATTCATTTGACTTAATGCCTCGACATTACCTTTGCTATCAATTCCTAATAGATTACCATATATAGAACCCAAAGCCTCTTCTAAAGATTTCGTTACCCTCTTGGCTTGCAACTTACCTTCTAAGATACTGTGCTCCCATTCTTTTAATAAAATATTTCCTCTGGTCTTCTCTGAAATGGAAAACCTGGGAGTACTTCTCGATTCCCTGTTGTTTGTAGCTATTACAACCTCTTGAAAAGCGACCCAAGCTACTCCAGCTTCTCTTTCTCTGATAGATAAATTTTCCAAAACTTGATTAACAAGTAAGAAGTTGTCCCGAATCACCTCTACCTTGGCGAGTAAATTTCACTAGGTCGTAGAAACTCTTCTCCGAATCTCCATCGCCTGAGACTGGAACATCCCGATATTTATAACTTTACTTTCGGCGATTTCCACTCTAGCCTGTAGTCGTTCGATCAAGTCTTTTTGCTGGCCCGCTTGTATCTGACCATTCTGAACCACCATCTCTGCCTGTTCGAGCTTAGTCTTGAGCAGCTCTATCTCACTTTTATCGGCCAACCTTGCTTGTTCTATCCCTACACTCGCCTGGTCCTTGGAAGCCTCCTCTGTTGTGGCTAGTCTGGCTTCTAGGGTTTTGATGAGGCAATTTTTTCGCTTCAGCTGGTTTTTCAAAACCCCGACTAAAAATTGGTTCGCTGTGGCATATTTCCCTAATGTCCCGGCTATTTATGTCGTGAACTATTCATTCTTCTTGTCTTTCCCATCCGTCAATACTTTGTACTTCTTGGCTGTTGATTCCCCTTCCTGATAGAATTCTCTCTTTACCACATCCTTTCTCTTCTTATCAAAGAAGAACTCATTTGGAGGGAGCTCTTCCACCCTTATAGGTCTGTAAGGGAGTAATGGAAGTGATGGGATCTCCGATTTGCTTAGCTGTTTGCCCCGGAGTAGTAACTGGAGTTTGTTTTTTCGGTGGGTTGGGAGTCTTTATCTCTGTTTTCAGACTCTTAGTTTGGTCTTCCCCATCCTGGTGTTTTTCTTGGCTGGGTGTCGCATCCTTGGAGCCTTCGACATCTTTTTGTTTCACCTTCGTTGTACTTAGATTCTCACCCCGCAATACTGTGGGAAGACAACTGCGTCGGTGTTCTTGGAATTTCAGAACATCGGCCCTCTCTTCAGGTGCCAGGGTTTGTATCCAAGCTAAAATCTTGACATAAGATCTTGCGCCTTGGAAAATGTCATCCGAGGGTGAATTTTCGTGTTCAAACCTTTTGAGTCCGCAACTGGCCAAATGATTACTTACGACCCTTTACGGATCGTGCTTCTTGAATTCAATAAGAACCAATTTTAGGTCTTCTAAGGCTACTGCCTCAGCTTTAGCATGCCCGAAATCTAACAAAGAATATGAATTTAAATGAACAGGAAAAGGTGGCCATACCTTCTTTGAATATCCCTTAAGCTCCTTGCTTATGCCACCCATTACTATTTGTCTAGCAACCTCACGACAAGCCAACTTTTTGGGGATGAATAATGGCAATGCCTGCGGGGGAAAAAAAGCCTCAAAGAATCTGAGATATGAGAATTTGGCTTCTACATACCAGTCATCTATACTGCTCAAATTCATCACTATACTATCCGAGATCCTGGGTGGCGGGTGGCTGAAAATAGTGACATGCAGCGACACCATTACCCAGTTAAAGATTTCATATACGAAATATGTTGCTTTGTTTTCCCACAATTTTGAATGATAGATGTGGATGGGCTCGACCTTTGCTGGAGTCCAACTCCAGCTCATTAAGGGAAAGGGTTTTAGAAAGCACACAACGTCCATAATGTATGCGGACATAAAAAATGAAGAAATCTTTCCGCTCTCTTTCTGCGCCCGATACTCTGTAACTTGACTGGTCAAGCTATTAGACATGATTTTCGCCCAGTCGAAGGAACAACCTTTAGTGACTTGATGTATTAGAGGCACCCATTGAAGAAATAAATGTGAGGTGTCCTCTCTCCCGTATAATCTGCAGGTCATCATAGCTATATACTTGAACTGTGGTTCCAAGGAAGTTATTGAAAATATACCATTATTGTCTGCCCTGAACTTCGCAGGGTGCGAAACCCAATCTCTAATTAAGCTGGACATAGTCTTGTCATACTGCACACATTCCTTCTGTTTGAATTTCTCCAAGAATTCAACATCGTATGTAAGGTCCGACACGGTAGACAACTTGTACATACCCTGTAGTTGTTCGGGTCTGAAAGTTCCGATGGTAACCTTTTGCTCATTGATGATGGTTCTGGTTGGTATGTCCACATGGTCTAATGCCCACCAGACCATATCATAGTAAAAGAGCAGTCGTGGCCTGCCTGCTACTTTATGCATTCCAGATTGGACGACAATCTTATATTTGGTGGTTATGTCATCTTTTTCATTGTCACTGGAATCATCTGAATAATCCACTAATTCAGCCTGTAGAACATCAGAAACAAATGACCAGTTCGGGACAGAGTCGACACTTGGAGGTGAAGTATCAGCAACGTTGTCCGAACCTTGTCCCGAAACCTCAACGTTGGCTTTAAATGCTTTTCGCGGGGCCATGACGGGAGATCCTGCTTTAGCTCTTCTGCGATAAAAATATGTATACATACATAAATTAGTTCGTTGAGAAAAGTGTGCTCTGCGTAATATAGAAATGAATTTGTTATAATGAATAACAACTCTATATATTCGAAAACTCGGTACTTTTTAAGAACAGATCGGTCAAATCACGCTTAAATATAAATTTAGCAATAACAACCCAATCTTTATTTGTCGATTCGCCTTGTTTCTAATTAATGCCATAAATTTTGGCGGTTCGAAATGTCAGTTGGCATAAGGAAGAATTAAGTCTGCCTTGTAAACTGTGCATGCATCAAATCACGAGAAATATTGGCTTAGCTCAATTAATCAGGTTTTACCCAAGTTAATTAATCTTTCGGTACTCGCTGCATCGAGAATCTTTGCTTTAACCCTTTGAACCTCTAACACCCGAAATTGCGATGATTGACTTTGGTTAATAAAAACTTAATTGTGATTAGGCGCTTAATTAATTATGTGATTATTTATATCGCAATTTCGCGACTCGGAGCTTCGAATGTATAGCTTCCGGGAAGTTTGTATGCCGAGTTGCGAAACTGCGAGATCGCGATGGTATGTTTTAATTAAAAGGGAGGATAAAATCAGATTAAGTGTTTAATTAATTATGTTCATATCTTTATCACGACTTCACGACTCGGGGTTTTGACGGTGTAGCTTTTTAAAAGAAAATACGCTGAGTTGCGAATTTTCGACAGAACTTAACCACGGCTAAGCTTTTACCTTTAACCTTAACGCGGGTTACTAAAACAAGAAATTCGTGGTTTCGGCTATCAGGGTTACAACAGTAATACTTTTGGATTTAGTAAACGCCAAGACGCAAAAACCCGATGATGCTTAACCGTAATTTAGGAAAATTTTACTCTCGTTACTGTCCAGGGTAAAAATTTAAAACGATTTCACCATTTCGTTGTTCGAGACTTGTGAACAATGTGATCTATAGCATCCGACATACGAAATCCCGAGGTAAAAAGGGGGAAAAGTATTTGAACAAAAATTAGAACTCGCCTTAAGAGTATGATAACCATCGCTGTTCACGTGAAGAGACTTCAGAGATTTTGAAACAACAGAGGAAAATACAAAAACCATCTTTCGATTTCAATTATTAAGACATGAAATTCAAAACGGGCTAAAAATAAACAAAGGCGGCTCCAACATCTTGGATAGGTGACAAACCAGATGTCACACACTTATGCATCTTTGGATCTAGACTCTTGTGCTTCCATCAGTTCCAAACATCAGAGATGATATTCCACACACTCAAATGCTACATATTCAGACATAGATTCAGAGGATTATGTACATGCATATGATCAGGTAGTACATCCAAATGAGGAGACAATGTTAGAGCTTCAACAAATGCCTAAGTGGGCACAGTTCACACTTCAGGTAGAAGGAAATCTTGCAGGGGATCCATTGGATTCGAGGAGGACTTGATCTCATCATGTGGATCCTTCTCATGTATTTTCAACTTCTGAACCAATGATGCCCATGCATTTTTATATGGTTCAATCTTCTAATCCACATACCTATAGTGACGTTGTTGGCAATCCACTATGGAAATCATCCGTTCAGGAGGATCACAACTCTCTCCTAGAGAATCAGACTTGGGATCTGGTTCCACTTCCACTAGGGAGGAAACTTGTCAGATGCAAATGGGTCTAGAGGACCAAGAGAGAAACATATGGTCAAGTGAGCAGGTACAAAGCCAGATTAGTTGCAAAAGGATTTCACCAGATTCATGGGATAGATTATGATGCGACCTTTTCTCCTGTAGCAAATATGGACTCCATTCGCTTGTCTCTAGCCATTGCAACAACCAAAGGATGGGAAGTTCACCAGATGGATGTGAATAATGCTTTTCTTCATGGTGACCTTTCAGAGGAGATATACATGGAGCATCCACAGGGGTTCATTCAGAACTCATCTTTAGTATGCATACTAAAGAAGTCTCTCTATGGCCTCAAGCAGACACCTAGAGCATGGTATGCAAAGATGGATTCTTATTTACTTTCACATGATTTTATTAGATGTATATCTGATTCCAATGTTTACATGTTGAGGACTACTGACTTTGTGATGATATTAGTACTATATGTTGATGATCGTTTGATCACCGGTATATCTGCTTCTACCATTGCTTTGGTCAAATATATTTTGCATGACAAGTTCTCTATGACAGACATGGGTCCACTACACTTATTTCTTGGTCTTGAGATCGGTCAGGATGCTTTCGACATCAAACTTTCTCAGGTTAAGCATGTGAGGGATATTCTAGATAGATTCCACATAATAGACTATAAGTTTGCACCTACACCCTTCTTATCTGGGATCATACATGAGGATGGATGGGATACACCATTAGTGGGCAACACATTGTATTGACAGTTGGTGGGGAGTCTTCTATATCTCACCCACACCCATCCATATATCTCATATGCAGTAGGAGAAGTTTCCAGATACATGCAGGAACCCCATGATCTGCACTAGAAGGCTTCCAAGCACATCCTCAGATATGTTCAGGGCACCATGAGTTATGGGATTCACTATGAAGCTAGTTGTGCATTAGATCTCATAGGCTTCATAGATTTAGATTGGGTTGGTGATAGCACAGATCAAAACTCCACATTCGGGTACACTCTCAGTTTGGGGTCAGGCCCAATTTGTTGGTCAAGTAAGAAGCAATCCGCCATTTCTTTATCTTCCTCAGAGGTCGAGTACAGAGGAGTAGTCAACTGTTTCATTCAAACACTTTGGCTTCAACACTTCCTTACCGATCTTAGTATCCAGTGTCACTTTCCAACTATCATATGGTGCGACAATCAGAGTACACTGATATTTTGCAAAGATCTAGTACAATGACAACGAACCAAACACATTGAGGTCCACATGCACTTCATCAGAGATTTAGTACATGACAAGATCTGTTAAGGTCCTAACCCACACATAGGTAGATTAATGTATTCGGATGTAATAAAGGTCAATATTAATAAGACCTTTCAATAAAATAGAATAAGGCGGATGTAAGAAGACCTAA
>JZKD02S0022254.1:2112354-2129810 GCA_000966675.3 Picea glauca
TTCGTATATCATTTCTGTGTATTGTGAAGATTATGCTGGATATTTCACTGTTATTCTGTTATTTCTAGCATTTCGTTCCTGTTCTGCATATTTTATATATCTGGTATCTTACAAGATCATTGATTTGCAGTTCGGTCCTTCCTATGAATATATTGCTGACATATTCACCAAGACATTCACTGAGTAGAAGTTTCAGAATTTGCGAGATCATCTTGCAGTGAAGAACAAAGTTACCTAGAAACTGCCTTTTATTCTTTTGATACATTGTCCTTTGAGGGGGGGTTTTGTTCCCACGTGGTTTTCCCTCTTTCCTTGTTTTTATTCAGTGTTCATTAGTTGTATTGTACATGAGTACCTAAAATGGCCTAGTAGTCGGGACTCATTTTTTGTTCCATAGTGATGTTCAGGGGGGTGTTGGAGAAATTTCTATTTTCGACACACTAGTTCAGTGGGAGTAACAATAGTTCATTGGTAGTTAACTAACTAGTTCTATTTTAGACTTTAACACTAGTTCAATGGGAGTTAACTGACTAGTTCTATTTTAGACTTTCTAATCTTAGAGCATCACTATTATGCATGCATCCCTAATTATAGGATGTCATTGCCTATATGAGTGAATATCACTCACTCGTTGATAGATCATAACATACATTAATTCTCATTCTTGATTGTGTATCTCTCTTCCTTTTCTTGATAAGCTTTGTTTGTGCATGCTTTAGCTATATCTCCTGTGCAGGTTTCCATGAAACACTGACATAGTTGATGCCATACAATGCACATATTTCATAATCACATACAAAATATATAATCAATGACCCCAAAACCATATTATCAACTTAAGTTACAAAAAATGAAATCGATCAAACTTATAAGGTTTGTTGCCATGTAAATATAACATGATTTCTCATATATTGATGTTTGAAACTCATTGCATTTCATAATATATCTTTTTATTATATAAAATCAAGTGCTTCAAGCCTTTAAACATGATATTTTGTAACATTTGTAGAAAGGATACCTTTAATATAAACAAACTTCTCTTATGTTTCATTCGCATGCAAATAAACTATCTCAACCCTCATATGCAACCAAGAGTAGTGTAAGCCTTATGATTATTTTATTTCATAAGTCATCAAGCTAAAGGGGTACTACAATTATAATGTTATCCAAAATATCAAAGTATTTCAACCAATGATAAAAACCATTATACCTTTGAATATTCATGAACCGAGCAGACATGTATGTATTCATCATCAAGGAATAATTGAAAATAAACATCCATGATATATATATATATATATATATATATATATATATATATATATATATATATATATATATCATAATATTTTTTTAGTATGTTTAAAAATTTTTTGATATATATTATCACTAGTGTCTATATTTTGAGTCAACAATTTGTGACTACACAATGTAGTCAATTTACTAATTGGACAAAACTTTAAAATTCTAGTTTGTCCTTGGAAACATGTTTTGTTGATCATTTGTCCTTCACAAAAACTTTCTAATATGCTCGTGTAAATCGCTCATGGAGGGTAGAATGGGAAAGAAGAGAAATCAAATAAGATGCAATCATCAAGTTCAAGCATGAGTTGTTATAAGTTTATAAAATACTACATAAGTAGTGTTGCGGACCACAAACATTCATTTGAATTTGTTGTTTGAATTTATTTTAAAACAAAAATTAATAAAATTTTGTAATCATTATGATCAAACAAGCATCTTGACTAATCCAAATTTGACTCAAAAGAAAAATATAAAGATAGAAATATAAAATCAAACTAAAGGAAAACAATAATCTGTACAAAATTAAAACAACATATGTACTTGAAACACTAAAAATTTATCAATCAATCGATCAGCTAAGTTCAACATAGTGTTTCAAATGTGAACCATTAGTCGTGTATGAAAACAATCACCCATATATGTCTTTTAGAAAATAAGATTTTTTACCAATAACAAAGGCGATTATAAAAGGACCCAACTAAAGCTTTTGAAATTTGGAAGGATTATCTCTATCTACATGAGAGGGATCCCAAAGAAATACTTTTTCATCAATTGCAAAAGAAGTTGATTTGGATTTCTTGTCAAAATACCTTTTGACAAATTGTTGTCTCTTCTTGATATTTTCAAGGGCATGAATTCTTTATTCTTCAAGAGCCAACATTGCATTTATCCTTTGAGAGATGCTCGTAGAATTCAGTTCTTCGGTCTGTAGTGCTAATCTAAGGGAAGTTAAATCAAGTTCCACATGCATAATAACTTCTTGGACATACACCACTTGGAAAGGGGTATGGATAGTACTAGTTTTGGTGGTATTTTAGTTTTCCCACAATGCATAGATGAGAAATGTGTGCCACTGGTGGGGTTTGTCGTTTATAATATTTTTTACAATTTTAACCATACTTTTATTCATACAATCAACTTTCCCATTTTCTTGTGGATAGTAAGTGGATGAAGTAAAATTATTCACCCCAAATTTATTAATAAATTGGGTAATTTTTGCAGAAATAAACGTTGGTCCATTATTAGAAATGATTTCTATTGGAAGACCAAAACGAGAAAATATATTATATTCCAAGAAAGCGATTACTTTTTCATCATGTACATGCTTAAGTGGTGCAACTTCAGTCCACTTGGTAAAGTAGTCAGTTGTTGTTAGGATAAAATTATGTCCAACAAAGGAAATATGATTAATGAGATCGATGAAATATAATCCCCAACTTGAGAAAGGAAAATATGGAAGAACTGGATATAAAGGCATAACAAAAACATTTTCTTTGCCTACAAACCTTTGAAATTCATTAGAATCCTATGAAATTTTATAAGAATCTTTGAATATTGAAGGCCAATAAAAACCAGTTCTCAAAATTTTGAAAGCAATGGATTTTGCAAAAAAATAACCACCAACATGAATTCTTGAATATGTTAATCCATGAAATTTCTTTAATATGTTTTGGTATGCTATATCATCTACATAATGTAACAACAATCCATTAGTAGTTCTGCGAAAAAGGGAAGTACCCAAAATTAGATATTTAGAGGCTTCCAAACGAATCCTCCTGCTTTGGTGAATTTCAAGATTATTACGACATTTGTGAAATTGTAAATAACAAATAATGTCCTTGTATCAAGGATGTTTTGCTAACTCAATATTTTCAGTTTCAACAAGAAAACGTGCAGAAAAAACATCCTCATCATTTTCAGAAGAAACACTTGGTTTAGGCTGTTGAGCTAAGTGAAAGGCTAGATATATTCCCTTGATTGTATGAGAAGTTGTTATTGTGAAATCATGTTATTGTATTTTGGAAAGCCAATGTGCAAGTTTCCCTGAAAGTTGAGTTTAAGAAAGTAAAAACTTGATAGAATGCAAAAAGAATTTTACCTCTACGTGCTTGCCTAAGATGTAATTGAGAAATTTCTCAATAGCTTTAACAAGAGCGTAAGTATGTTTTTTAATTAAAGTGTATTTCAATTCATCTTTTGATGGACTCTGGCTCATGTAAACTATGTGCTCGTCGTTATTTTTATCATCCTTTTGAAGAAGTGTAGTAGATATCGCCTCTTCAATATAATTAATATATATAATAAAATCTTTTTCAAAATTTGTTTTTTCCAAAACCATTGCAGAACTAATATCTTTTTTGAATTCTACAAAGTATTTTTTAGTTTCATCATTCCATGAGAAATATTGACCTTTGTTAAGCATATTATGAATTGGTTGGACCATTCTTGCAAAATTAGGGATACATCTTCTAACAAAATTAATTTTACCCATGAAAGATTGAATCCCCTTTTTAGAAGTAGGAGATTGAATATTTTGAATAGAGATAACCCTCTCGAGATCAATACTAATTCCTGAATAAATAACTATATGACCAAGAAGTTTACCTTGGGTGACACTAAAAATTGATTTTGTAGGATTCAATGACATTCAAAAAAATTTGCATCGTAAGAAAACTTTTCTAAGATGATCAAAATGATCTTGTTGGTTATTGGACTAGGCAATTAAATCATTGAGATAAACTTGAATAGTCTTACCAATAAGATCATCAAAGACTATTTTCACATCCCTCTGAAAGGTAGCACCTGCATTCATTAGAACAAATGGAATTATTTCATATGCAAAGGTTCCCCAACGAGCAGTAAATGTGGTTTTATATTTATCTTACCTATTGAATTTGATATGATTATAACCCAAAAAACCATCAAGAAGGGACATCATTTTTTACCCCGCCACTTGCTGCAAAATTAATTGTTTATTTGGAAGAGGAAAATTGTCTTTTACACTTGCCCTATTCAAAGCATAAAAATCTACACATAATATGATACCACCATTTTTATTCCACACCAAGACAAGATTAGACACATACTCCGAATATTTAATAGGGAAAATAATGTGAGCATTAATTAATTTCTCAACTTCCTTTCTTATTGTTGCTTCTAAAGAAGGATTTATAGGTCTTTGTTTTTTCCTAACTGGCTTTGCCTCTTCCTTGATAGGAATAGCATGTTTTATGAAATTGGGATCAAAACCACGAATATCCTCATATGAATAGGAAAACAAATCTTTAAATTCACAAAATAAGTCCATGAATTTTTTCTTTTCTTCCTCTAAACATTGGGCTCCAATTTTCAAAGTCTTTGGATTATCATGAGTCCTAATATTTAGAGACATGGTATCACCAATATTTCTTTTTTACTCCTCGTATACATCCTTCTTATTACCAACATCACTTGATGAGAACGAGTTCTCTAGATGAGTCAGTCCTTTAGGAAATTTATTGTTTTCCAAAGCTATAATATCATTTTTTTAATAGGCTCATTCTGCAAGAAAGCAAAAATGATTTCATCATTAGGAAATACTTGCCAAGAGTCTACATTATTTGGAAAATGAGGATGATATAAAGACATGAATGCACAATATGGAATTTGAGGTAGCGATTTCCTTGAAGGATTTGCAACAAAAATAACATGGCTATCAACCATCGAATTCAGGTCTCTCATGATGTGTGTGATGTTAAAAGACAAAAAAATTGAAATCAGACACTACACTGCCTTCGTATATCTTTTCGATAACTTGTTTGAGGGAGTACAAATTATTATAACCATATTCAAAATCAATTCAGAGTCCCCAAACAAAGTAAGATGATAGCATCCAAGATTAAAAGTGTTTTTGATTCCTAAAATCAAGGCTTCAAACTCTGTAATATTATTGGTGCAAGTGAATTCTAATATGTAAGAAAAATTGTGAATCTTTCCTATAGGAGAGTACAATGTAATACCTACACCATTACCCTCACTTGAACAAGCACCATCAAAGTTCATATGCCACATTCCATCTTTAGGCTCCGAAGAGGGTAAAACAAAATAATTATCTTCTTCAAGAAAAAATGAATATACACCTAGGTATTCCTCAATATAATTTACGTGAGGTTGCAAAAGACTTTCAATATATGGTGAGATAAGTATTTCCATGAGGGAAATTATGTTCTTTCCATTTTTATGGAGGGACATGTGTAATCCATCTAAAGAGATGTACCCACCAATCAATGCTTTTAAGACTCTTCCTACAATGATAGAATAATTTATAACTCACATGTCTATTACCTGAATGTTGCAAGTGGTTCTTATTTCTGGATGTGCACACAAGACTAATGTCACATCCTTGATTTCTCCAATTGAAAATTGTTCCTGACTGTTATAATACAACATGCTCTTTGAGTTTTCATTGGTACACGAAAGACCCAATTCTTTCATGATAATATTTAACATAACATTTGGACCTGACCTGCCATCAATTAAGCAACAATGGGAAATTTTATCCATTATTTTTATGGATACATAGAAGGGAAGATTTTTTACATGACTCCTAGGGTTATATACACCTACTTTATTTATGCACAATTCTTCTTCATTTGAATCTTCAAATAAATTATCTATAATAGATTTTTTATGTTCCATAAATTCTTTTAGATTGTTTTGTTTATGATGCAGGAGCATTGCTCCACCTTAGTAACACACCAACTAGACAACACATCAGCATGCATTCAGGGAGGGGAGAGGCGCCAACCCTATCATTTTACCCTCATTTTAAAATTTTAAAATTGTAATTAAATGTTTGTAACATTGGAAGAGCCACACCAATTCCTTTGAGAAAATAGGGGATAGGGTCGCCTTTAATGGCTGACATGCTAATAAGATCTAGATTCAATTAGGACTAGATATCCATTGAATGTAATTCAATGTAATTAATGAGAGTAGGTAGCTTGGAGGGAAAGGCTTGATGAGCCCCTCTTTTGTAAAAGATATTTGTATTTAGATTCATTAGATTAGAGGACATAGGAAGGAAATTGAGAGAGAGAGGAGAGAGCCGAGACTCTGTTTCATTCCGAGCTTTTGTAAACTTTGTACAAACATTCTGAGATTAATACAGAGCAATTTTTCCTACCCATGAGTTTTCTGTGTGTGTTTATGCATTTGCATGTTGTATTTTACATGTTTACGAGTTTATGCTATAGATGTATGTGATAGATTTCATTTGTGGGTTATAGACAAAATTTGTTGTCTGTGAGTTTTCTGATTTCAGTCTGGGTTCTTTATGGCTAAATGCAAGGGGTGCATGATAGAGTGTTGAGGACTCTGTGAGCCAGTGCAAAGAGTGCACATTTGATTTATGTGTTGAATTCGCTAAATGCAAGGGGTGCATGACAGAGTGTTGAGGACTCTGTGAGCTCGTGCAAAGAGTGCACATTTGAGTTCTGTGTTGAATTCATGAAAGAACGTGCCGGAAGGGAACACCAGAGGAATCGTAAACTCAAGGGATAATACTCAAGTTTACCAGACACCTTGGAGGAGAGATTGTGCAAAGGAAGGCACAGGGAGACAAAATTGTTGAGGATTATATAGAGCTCTTCTAGTTGGGCATTGATCAAGTGAAAGGAGTGCACAAGAGGACTCTATTTCGAGTTTTGTGAGAAGAGAAGTGTCAAGGAGAATACACTAACAGGGTTTTTAAACACTTTGGATGAAGACCTGTGAAAGGAGTGCACTAGACCAACACTCAAACGAAGTGTTCAAAGATAGCGAGTTGAAGTTCAGTCAAGCACAAGGAGTGGGCAGAGGAGAAAACTGTTTCAAGTTCGAAATCTCAAGAGGCCGAGCATAGAGTGTGCTAGGAGGGCACCACAAATTATTTTGAACGACGTAGAAGGCCCGAGTCCCTTAGAAACTAAGTAAGTTCAAGAAGCTCAAAGAGGTAGCACAACGAGTGTGCAAGAGTCAGACTTATTCCAAGTTTCGAACCTCAGGAGGAGCAGTGCAAGTTTGCACGTAAAGTGTAAGTGTGCACTAGGGCTAAGGTCAATTTTAGTTGCCAAAGCTCAGGAGAGATAGTGTTTCAAGAAATTCAAACGAGACCCAAATTCAAGAGTTCACATAAGGATCAAGGATCATAGCCTTTGACACTTAGAGATTTGAGAAAGCTAAATATTAGGAGGAGGAGAGACAATGACCGTTGAATCAAGCACTGTGAAGGATCTGGGCCGTCAGATCAGAGTTCAGACAGGAGGAGCACACATAGGGAGAGAACAGATCTCATTCGCCAGATCTATGCATGAAGGAACAACAACCATTGGATCCAGGTGGGGTGAAAGCACCCTAATCCTTTGAAGGTGCACATGAGAGTGGACTTTCCGAAGTCCCGAAGTTCCAAAATCATCGGAATCGTCCATCGTCAGGGTTGACAAGTGCCAGCAGATTTGAGATTTCGAAGAATCAGACTTCAAAATATTTAAAAGGGGAAGAGTGGAGTTGATCCTAGCCATTGGCGTTGGGAAGGACATGTGGTGAGAGATCAACATTTTGCCCGAGGTAAGGGTTGTGAGAAATAACAAAGTTCTGAAGTTGCGAAGCGACTTTTGGGTAGGTGGGTGGTTACAACTAGTGGTCACATGGAGAGGAACTTTAGGCTCGGTGCTAGTTCGCACGGGTGAAGTTCAAGAGGACCTATGGATTTGTTTTGTGAAGGTTTCAATAGGGACCCGAAGAGCTTCTTCAGATCAATATTAGAGGAAGATCCATAGACCAGGAGTTCAACAGACCCCGCTGAGGTGGGGGCATCTGCATCAAGTGGTATCAGAGCCACTTTCTGTCTATAGACATCATGAAGAGGGAGGCAAAGGATATATAAGAGATAGTCTAGTAACATCAGGTGGTATCAGAAGCATAAGTTCACCCGAGGACAACAGGTGAAAGGAAGGAAGAGTACTAAGGCTCTGTGTGAAGGATTGTTGCAAGTCTGCAATAGTTAGCACACAGCCAGGTGGACTGTAGGAAAAGCTAGAGATACCCTTAGTTGCAGCGTGGACAACAAACAACCAGGTGGGATGAAACCAGAGGAGGATGGCTACTGAAGGTCATAAGTGTGGTCAGGGAGAAGACCACTAGTAGAGGAACAAAGATGAGATAGATAAAGAGATCAACGAGATAAGAGCAGAAATGGATAGGCTAGCATTGAAGATGCAGCAGGAGGTGATGACATGCTGGAGGTATGAATGGCCTCTGAAGAGGAAAGAAAAATGGTCCGTTTAGAAATTTTTGGGTAGAAGCCAACACCAGGATTTGAGGAGGTGGCTGAGGCATGTTGAAAACCTCAGTGATGAGGATAAGAGATTAGTGGATGATTTCAAAGACTACCAAGAGGGAAGAAGTGGACTTTCAAGTTGCCAGGTGGCAAATGGAAAGAGGTCAATGGTTGATCTCAAAGAATTCCAGGTGGGTAGTAATGAAAGTTCATATTTCCAGGTGGGAAATGAGATGGGATGATTGGAGGATCTCATAGATTTCCAAGAGAGTAGAAGCGAAATCCCAAATTTCCATGTGGGGAAGGGAGAAGAGATGAAATCAGAGGTGATTTCAGATCAACAAGGAGTGATGACAGAGGAGGATCAGAGGAGTATCATGATCATTGGGGGAATTGAGATATTCCTACCAAGCATCCCATTTGAAGCCAGAGAATGTGTTGCAGATGAAACAACATAAGAAGGACATCCAACAATGACTATCATGAGGAAGAAGAGAAGGATAATATGTCGATGCCTGCCCTAGCATAAGAAGATAATGGAATTAAGATGCTCGCTCCATGGGATAAGGAGTTAGAGATGCTGGAGGATTGGTTGAACCATCCAAAACCAGAAGATGGATGCCATGAGACAACCATGCATATTCTAGGAGAAGAGCATTCAACAGAGTTTCTCAGAAATTGCATCCAGTAAGCTGAAAATGAGATGACTGCAACACTGAGGCATGCAATAGAAGAGGGAGAAAAATTCCATTTTGAGGAGCAGTTGGAGGAAGCTAGAGCTAAACCAATAGGAGAAATGGCAGAAACAAATCTGTCAGAGGAAGAGACTGAGTAGAAACTCAGTGATGAGAATTCAGAACTGAAGTCTATAGTGGGGTGGCAAGATAATGCCACAGAAGAAGAAAACAACAAGAGGGATCAAGTCAATATACCCATTGACAAGGAGGAAGTGCAGCAGAGTAGTCTACATGAAAGAAGAAACCAGCCAACAGAACAACTAGAAGAGGTCATTGAGGAGATTAAGAGGTTGATGTTGGGGTCAATGCAAGAAAATGCTAGCAAGGATAAGCTGATTAGAATGAAGCCTACAAGAGAAGAAGATTAGAAGTAGCAACAACAACAAAGCAGTGGAGCAGATGGACAACTCCAGAGGAGAGTTTTGGATCTAAGAGGATTTCAACAGAACTGAGAAGCTCATGAGCATGAACTCATGAATTTTTCACAGCAGTGGATTATGATGCAGGAGCATCGCTCCACCTTAGTAACGCGCCAACTAGACAACACGTCAGCGCACATTTAAGGAGGGGAGAAGTGCCAAACCTCTTATTTTACCCTCATTTTAAAATTTTAAAATTGTAATTAAATGTTTGTAAGGCTGGAAGAGCTACGTCGATGCCTTTGAGAGGACAGGAGATAGGGTCACCTTTAATGACTGACAGGATGGTAAGATCTAGATCCGATTCATACTAGATAGCCATTGAATGTAATTCAATGTAATTAATGAGAGTAGGTATCTTGGAGGGAAAATATCGAGGAGACCCTCTTTTGTAAAAGATCTTTGTATATAGATTCATTAGATTAGAGGACGTAGGAAGTAAATTGAGAGAGAGGAGAGAGTCGAGACTTTGTTGCAGTCCGAGATTTTGTAAACTTTGTACAAACATTCTGATATGAATACAAAGCCATTTTTCCTACCCATGAGTTTCTTGTGTGTGTTTATGCATTTGAATGTTGTCTTTTACATGTTTACAAGTTTATGTTGTAGATGTATGTGATACATTCCATCTGCAGGTTATAGACACAATTTTTTGTCTCTGAGTTTTCTTATTTCAGTCTGGGTTCTTTATGGATAAATGCAAGGGGTGCATGACATAGTGTAGAGGACTCTGTGAGCCAGTGAAAAGAGTGCACATATGAGTTCTATGTTGAATTTAGGAAAGAACGTACCAGGAGGGAACACCAGAGGAATCATAAAATAAAGGGAGAAGACTCAAGCTTACTGAACACCTTGGAGGAGAGACTATGCAAATGAAGGCACGGGGAGACATAATTAATGAGGATTCTATAGAGCTTTTCTAGGTGGCCATTGAGAAAGTGCAAGGAGCGCAAAAGATGACTTTGTTTCGAGTTCTATGAGAAGAGAAGTGTCAAGGAGAAGCCACTAATGGACTTGATGAATACTTTAGAGGAAGACCTGTGCAAGGAGTGCACTAGACCAACACTCAGACGAAGTGTTGAAAGACAACCAGTTGAAGGATGGTCAAGCACAAGGATTGTGCAGAGGACATAACTATTTCAAGTTTGAAAACTCAAGAGGTCGAGCGCAAAGCGTGCAGGAGGGCACCATAAAGTCTTTTGAAAGACCCAGAAAGGTCGAGTCCCTTAGAAACTAAGTAAGTTCAAAAAGCTCAAAGAGGTAGCATAAGGAGTGTGCAAGATTCAGACTTATTCTAAGTCCCGAACCTTAGGAGGAGCAGTGCAAGTTTGCACGTAAAGTGCAAGTGTGCGCTAGGGCCAAGGTCGAGTTTCGTTGCCAAATCTCAGGAGAGATAGCATTTCAAGAAACGTAGATGAGACCCAAAGTAAAGGGTTCGCAGAAGGATCAAGGGTTGTAGCCTTTGACACTTAGAGATTTGAGAAAGCCAAATATCAGGAGGAGAAGAGACAATGACCATTGAATCGAGAACTGTGAAGGATCTGGGTCATCAGATTAGAGTTCAGACATAAGGAGTGCACACAGGGAGATAACAAGTCTCTTTTGTTGGATCTATGTGCGAAGGACCAACAACTGTTGGATCCAGGTAGGGTGAACACACCCTAACCCTTTGAAGGTGCATAGGAGAGTGGACTTTGAGAAGTCCCGAAGTTCTGAAATCATTGGAACCGTCCATCATCAGGGTTGACAAGTGGCAATAGATCCAAGAGTTTGAAGAATTGGACTTCAGAAGATTTGCAAGGGGAAGAGTGGAGTTGATCCTAGCCATTGGTGTTGGGAAGGACACATGGAGAGATATTAGCATTTTGTTGATTCACAGATTAGAAAAGACCAAGGTAAGGGTTGTGAGAACGCGCAAAGTCCTGAATTTGCGAAGCGACTTTTGGGTAGGTGGGTGGTTGGTGGAGAGGAATTTTATGCTCGGTGCTAGTTCGCGTGGGTGAAGTTTGTGAGGACCTATGGATTTTTTTTGTGAAGGTTCCAGCAGGGACCCGAAGAGCTACTTCAGCTTGAGATTAAAGGAAGATCCATAGATTGGGAGGTCAACGGACCCCACTAAGGCGGGGGCGTCTGCATCAGTTTCTCTGGGATGGTGAACATATCCAATAAATATGCATCTGCTTTAATTGAAGCTATTATTTTGAGAATATTGTATTTAGAAGAAGGGGAAGAGGTAGAAACCTCTTGACTTTGAGTACCCTTGGTAACTTAAGGATTTGTTTGCTGAGAGGATGAACTTGGGGGGGAAATAGTCTTGGAATTACCACCGTTCCCTTTGTTCGCATATGATTTATTCCTTGTATCAACCATCATAACATCCTCTTCATGAGACCAATCTAAGGTAGCAATAGTTGTCTCAGTTTTGTTTCCAAATATTCACTCTTGTGATCTGTTTTTGACCTCACATGTTTTTGACCTCACAGGTACTCTCCTCATGATTATCATCACAAAAATTATACCAATCCATAGAAATAATAGCCTTTGGTTGAGTATTAAACTAAAAATTAGTTGTCTAACTTTTTAAAGAATCTTGTGTGGAAGTTTCAGTTGGGGATGATGTAAAAGTCACCTCTTTTCTTTCAAAAGAAATCATCTGATTTCTCATGTCTTGTACCAATTGTAAAATAGTTGACATGTCATTTTTTTTAACATAATATTCACTTGGAAGATATGTCCTAGCCAATTCTTACTCAAATTCCATGCAGGGTTGTAAAGCAGGTCCTATATTATCAACATTATTTTCTTCAAGCCTATGTGTATAAGGTGCAGGTAAGGTATTATAATAATGCATCAAATCGTCTTGATTATGAGGTCTGATTAAATATGGGATTTGATTGTACAACTTAATGAAACATAAATTAAAATATTCGATGATTTCACCCTTGTTATATAGAATATTATTGTAATGTTTAACATTATATGATAGACTATGAGGCTGTCCATATTTAGATTTGAACCAATAAGAGGATTCAACCTAAGTAGAGAATTTTTTTGTGGTAATTCAAAAAAATCAGTTGTAACTTTACCTTCTAATGTATTGACAAATAGAAACATACACATATCATTCTCATTTTCCCCAATATTATGAAAAGCAGAAGAAAAGGAAATGAGATTCTCATTCACTGATATAGTTTCATTTCCAAAAAACTTGGGCAAATGGTCTTTCAATTTAGGAAAGGGAGCTATAAATAGAGCTAAATTGAGAGGAGAAGATACATGCCATGGAGAAGCATCTAGATCTTCTTCAAATTTGAACAAACCAAATTGTTTAATAACTTTGGCTAGATTTGTAGTCGAAACAACAATATTATAATGGTTGTACATACTTCCTATTAAGGAAGATGTCGAACCTTGTGATGATGTTGAACCACTAGAACTAACCTAAACATTGTCGAATGAGGTCATTATGGGTTGCCAAGGATGGAACGAAACTGAAATACTTGTTATTTCATAAGAAAAATCTTTATAAGACCTTCTGAGATTAGCCTAAATATTTTTAATAATTTCCTTCTTCCTTCCTATTTCTAGTAGAAGATAAAATTCAAGTGATCATTCTCTTAAACGTCTTCAAAAATGACTATTCGTGGGCATAAGACAAAGTCACTAATGAGTTCTATTTTGAGCTTGTCTCTGAAGGGATTCAATTTGATATTGAATTTCAATAACTCTAGCTATGGCTTCCCAAGAATGCTCAATTTCTTCTTGATTACTGGCAGTTTCAAAATTCAAGTCAAAAAGACAAGAAGCAATGTTTCTCTGATTAGGAAATCCAAAACCAGGTTGTTTCCAAGTAGGAAAAGTCATTAAAAATAATACAAATTATACAAAATAACAAAACTAGAGAGTAAAAATATTACTCCCCAGTATGGTCGCCAAATAAATGTTGATGAAAATGAATGAGAAGTCCTTATACAAACATTTTCGAAACTCACTAGGCTAAGGTGAGACAGGTGGGATTATCACCCTATGTTTATAGCTGACTAAAAAAATATCAATCATCCCTAAAAAATAAGTACTTGGGCTTGATGTTATTTTATAGTTAAGTGCTTCAATAAAAAGAGAAAATTAGAAAAGGTGCTTGTATGTAATTTTTATAAACAACTTTAAATAAACAGACTAAAGAAAGAAAATATGAAATATCATCATACAACATATTTAAAATGAGATTAAAACCGGAAAATGATTTTATTGACTTCAATATGAGTTACATCCAAATATTTCTTTACAAACACTTGCGAGGGTAAGGACCTGAGTTAAGCTTAGAATCCTAGGATGTTATTGTGAATCATAAAAGGAAAATTGATGTCTTCAAAGAAAAGAAAAATATTGAAAGAAAATTGGATCAATCAAGTCACAAGCGTATCACAATATTGACTATGCAAAAAGGTATTAATCAACATTGAAATCTAATTCAGAAAATCAAATTAAGACTAACAAAATATCAAGACAAATCAATGACCTGTGAAGCATGTAGATGAATCTACGCTTCTTATTCCTTACTTCTTGCAACCTTTAGCATAACCATGTTATCAACAATAATATTTATCTCTTTTAAGGAACTTGGAAATGAATATATAAATTCGAATCTTCAAAACAAAAGCAAACCTTATCAAAATTTGTCTTTTTATTTCCTCATGCCTTGTCCTTCCTTGCCTTCTCCTTTTATTCTTCAATGAGGTAGTTCAAGTAGTTTAACTACCTTTTAGTTAGAAGGTTAAATAACTTTAATTATGTAGGAAAATTTTATTAACTTATGTTAATGGTAAATAATAATATAATAATTAATAAATGGGAACCCCGTGTGTGTCTTTATTTGTTTACTTTTCAATATTCCCTTATTTCTCCATAAATTTCTCACATATCATGCCATCACCCTATAATAAAACATGCATATATCCAAACATCCAGAAATAACCATGCTATAAATATAAGCACTTGTGTCTCCCAAAATAGTATAGGTTTGTCAAAAATTAATCACCATGAGAGTTGTTCCAAAAATATGTATATATATGTCCCACACTCAAACTAAAATGAAAATGTCATCATAAAATTAAAATCATTTTTTTTTTTCTGAGAGGTTGTTTTCCTTTGTTCACTCCCCATTGATGATGTTACCATGTGCATAATTAAATCTGCTTTGGAAGTTTTTCTTTCTTCATATTTGGACACTTTGGGATGCATATCACCAAAGGTGATGTTTCTTTCTTCATTTTCAGGCTTGGAGGGAAGATAGTTGATAGTATGAGAGGAATCTTCTTAGGAGTCAGAACTAACAGAAATTTCAGGTTGCTTACCTTTGTTGGGTTTAGACTCGGGAGAAAAAGATTTATAATTATTGGGGAGATGAACAAAGTGTGCATGTGAAGCCACTGAAGCAACTAGATGGACAAGCAACTCAGGAAGAGGAGGTGGAGATAATGGAAGTAAAATAGTAGGACAACAATCAATACCAATAGGAAAGTTAATGGTAACATTATTCCATCCATCATTGTTTTGGGGTTGAGATTGCACATGGGATTGATCAGGTATATCAACAATACTCAGATGAGGCTAAAGAGTAGGTCTAATTAGAAATTGAGGAGGATGAAAATCTTGGTGTCCTATGATATTTAAATAACTTGTTTGGATTGGCTTATTGAATTCCTCGGAATTTGCATAAAAGTGAATGGAAAACCTCATTCTCTTGTTTCTACCTCTTTGCCAAAATTCAATCGGCCCTCTAGCTCTATTTCCCTTGTTTCCTCTTTGATTATTGCCTCCTCTGCTAAAGAAAATCATATAAATAATCAATCAGTATATACAATACATAGCATGTTAATCATCAAACAACATTTTTCATTAACTATAATTTAGCAATGGCTTTGAATTGATAACATGCAAGGGATATAAAGGGAAAGAGGAAAAATAGGGAAGAATGAAAATTTCTCTCTTTTTCCCCTGTATATATCATTCAAATTGTGCATCGTCGCTATCTCATTTAACAAGTTTCATCATGGACTTTTGAACATGAGAAATGAAATTAAAAGTGAATATAATGATTAAGGAAAAGTGAAGGGATTTGTAACTTGTGGAAAGTGAATTAAATGATGGGAATGCATGATAATGTTATCACTTGTTAATTATACTTGAAACTCACTCACTGTCAATCTATTTTCAACCCACATATTTTTGTTCATTATTTTTATATACCAAATATCCATCAAACAAGTTGTCAAACAAAATATATTAATCTTCCAACCAAGCTTCTTCTAAATTTATTTTCATATAACAGGGGGAAAATATATGAAAGTAAATGATGCATGATTTCAAGACTTCTGGAATAAGCTTCTTCTAAATTTCTTTTCATATAACAGGGGGAAAATATATGAAAGTAAATGATGCATGATTTCAAGACTTCTGGAATAAGCTTCTTCTAAATTTCTTTTCATATAACAGGGGGGAAATATATGAAAGTAAATGATGCATGATTTCAAGACTTCTGGAATAATATATGTGAAGTGATATGCTGAGCGGGGTTGTTCCTATATATATAAAACAATATTTCTTTCATTTTTATATCCCAAGCTACAATCGAGTGATCAAAGTATAAATCCATCTTATAAAAGAAAAACTTGCAACTCATATTTTCCAAACCATTCATGTATTATGGTCAACAAAAGGATTCATGTCTTCATAAATAATCATATGTCAAACCATATATCAATCTGCCTCAAAGAACATTGACCAAATAATGAAATCATAATAAGTAACATAACACATTTGGGCATCTAAAAACAATAATAATCATGTCAAGACAAAGCCCATTATCAAAGCTCCAATTCAAACCTTGAGCATGAAGAAAATAACTCTTTAATACCCAACACCAATAGCATTTTCTAGCCTAGTATTAATATTTTCCAAAAATTAGAGTCCAAAAGCCGATTTGGAAAATATCAATTCTCATTTCTGACTCTTTTCAAAACCCAGAAAGCTAGAATTCAAACCCATCATCGCTGAGCCAAAAAGCATGAATATTTTACATAATATTTCGAAAATCAACCAAGGGGAAATTCCATATTGTTATCGGTTCCAAACCCAGCTCAACCAAATGTTAAATATATTGTACCCTCAACAGTATGACCGTACACTGCCAGCTGTACTGGATAACTGTACTGTACAACTGTACTTTCTATTTTTGTCTTGCTTGAGCATATATAGCTCAACCATCTTACATTGTAATGATCTCTTCAGTTCAGTTCTGTACTTCTTCATACATTTGAATATACTATTCTTTTCTCTCTGCATTTCTCTGTCCTTCACAATTTATCATGGTATCAGAGCTTCAGGTGTAAGCCTCTTCACACAGTCGGGAGAGGAACTCGATCCTCACAGCGCAGAGCCTCACAGATCTTGAGAGCACGCGTCACAGACTTTTCACAAGGTTTGGAAAGCTGTCTGCAATACTCTTTAAATATCGCCGTGAGAAGCTAGCGGAGGAAGCAGAGAATGCAGAAGAAGAAACCTGCACAATTTTCTCAAAGAATCGTCAAAGATTGACGCAGAAGAGCTGTAGAACAAAAGAAGTTTAAAGTACTTGAAGATTTCGCTTCAATTCGTTAAAGATTCAAGCAGAAGGCTGAATCGTTTAAAGATTTTTGA
>JZKD02S0022254.1:2149094-2159716 GCA_000966675.3 Picea glauca
TCTTTCATGGCATAGAAGGTAGATACAAACACAAAATATGCACTACCTAGCTTATAAAGAATAAGATATGCAATGCTCTTCCTCCATTTTTATCTTACATTCTTCACATAAAGTTTAGAGTGTTTTAAACTTAGATAGATAGTCTCCAAGGCAAGAAAAATCACTTGGACTCAAGGTTAGTATTTGATTTTCTAACAGTTGTGCTCGAATAATATAGAGTTTACCAAACATAGATTCAATCTTGTCCCAAGCTGCTTCGGGGTCATCAATTCCTTGAAGGTGGTACCTTAGATCAGGAGAGATGGACATTCCAATTAGTCCACGTGCTTCGTCATTCCTATTATCCCATTTGGCTTTCTTATCATCATCAGTGGGAGTTGTTTCCTTTCCCATGGTAATCCGATACAGGCCTTTACTTCTTAATCAATCTTCCATATGGGACCTCCATTGGAAGTAGTTGTTGCTGGTAAGAATGATAGTACATGTAGAAGCCATATTAAATATGTAGATAATGCAGATTTAAAAAATGAAACTAATGATCTGTATGGAAAGATCTCGAAAGTTGTGCGGTTTAAAAAAAAAAATGGCACTGAAAACGGACTTCTGATGTGAGAGTTATGCCTCGTTTAAAAAAGGCATAAACGGTGACCAAATAACCACATGATAGTGTAAGCTGCTTTATGAAGTGACCCACTTTTATAAAGAGAAGTGGGGATCACTTTTACAATGAGGTTACAGAAAAGTTGCATGCAAAATAACTCTGAAATAAAATATAAAGATACTTATAGTGATTCACTTTTATACTTGAAGTGAAATGCACTTTACAATTTATAGCATGAACTTTTTCAGAAAAGTTAACAAAAGAGAGACTTGAACTCAAGACCTCTTACTTAATAAGGCAAGTTTTAACTAAATGGTCTAGCAAAGCATATTGTAATGTTCAGAAGGAGGATTGGGGGTGTTGTTGTTGTTGTTGTTGTTGTTGTTGTTGTTGTTGTTGTTGAAGACGGCCTTGCAGAGCATGCTCCAAAAAAAACTCTTTTCACACAAGAAAAAAATTCCGCTTCTCGATGACAACAAGGGTTAGATCTCGGTTAGCTTACCCGGAAGATGCACCTTTTCCTATCTGTTTCTGATTTGCCGAGATTGCACAAGGCGGGGGGAAAAGAGCATACGCAGATCTAAAAGAGTAGCAGCTTGGAAATAAAAAATACAAACCGAAATAAAATCAGAACTTTGCAAAAAAATTTAAAAAAATGCCTATTCAGACTTTATACCTCCGGATCTGACTGTAATGGTCGTATCTTGGGCAAACAAAAACCTTTTCGAATGAAACGAAAAGTGTTCCTAAATGAAACGAGTGCTCTGAATGCAATGGAACAGTCCTCTCAACCCAGAAATGTATGAGAATGCCAGAAAATGGAGATGAGGAAACTCGGCTTGACGATCTCGATCTACAACAGGAGTGGGTCTTCAAACAGGCTCCGATACCATGTTCGACAACACAGGTATTCCAACAGAGGACAAACACCTTCATAACCACTCACATAACCAGATCAAAGATCAACACACCGATGTTTTCACGTGGTAAAACCCCTATGGGGAAACATCCACAGCCCCAGCCAACGCGACCACTTGGAGCAGTTTATTAATGCAAAGAAAAAAATTACAGAGAGATTTTACAAGAGAGTTTCTCACAATCGATCATCGGCAAATGACCCTCCATGCTCTTTAAATAGATATCATGGACCAATCGGGTGCTAAGCCATAGATCAATGGTCGTTAAAATCGAGGAAAATATGAACCATCGGATCACTTTATGTCGGGAACATATCGTGACCGTCGGATTTCCTAACTACAAATGCATACTAATGCATACTAAAGAAACACACTTTTACCTAACGACATATTAGACCGGGTAGATCTTAACTAACTCCTAAGTGTCTAAATATCCTAACAACTATAACATCAGTAAGGAGTATCTCAACATGTACCAACATCACCAAGACATGCACCTCATACATGTATCACCATAAACATAACCCTCAATAACACATGTATAGCATACCTAATATCATGTAGAATACCTGATACACAAAATTACATATGTGTAGCTCTTCCCCAACTTCAACAACAAGAGAATAACATCTTCATCAAACTTTACCTCAGTCTGGCAGGACTAGTTTTGGATTAGTCACAAACCCTAAATTTCAACAAGAGTAACTACATACATGTAATGAACTAAGTTCTTAAATTGTAACTACAGATACAATAAGACATGTATTCCATCTCCTCAAAATTTTAGGGTCTGAATCTTCTCAAAACAAAAGTTATAGCGAAAATGACAAACCTTGTTGAATTCTAGCCTATTCTAGAGAGAGAACTTGTACATAATTCCAATATTTTATGTATGATTTTGAAACTCTCACAAATATACTACATACTGCTATATTTCCACTAAAATTGGTCTCACATAAGTTGGATCCTCTATGAATAAGTTATGATTGTAGTACTCCATCTTGATGACTTATGAAATGAAAGAATTAAAAGGCTTACACCAATCTTGGTTGCATGTGAGGGTTGAGATCATTTATTTGCATGAAAATGAAACATAAGAGAATTTTTTTTATATTAAAGGCCTCCTTGTTGTAATACTGGGAGGGGGGGCAGCCGGTGGGGGTGGGAGTGAATGAATATGAGCACTTTAACCACTTGTAACCACAATATGTAAACTTCAACTTTATCAGCATCATATCATCAATGTATCATCTATGATTGCATTCAATATATCATGAGCATATAAACATAAGAAACATCACATCAACAACATCACTTCAATTACACAACCCACCAAAATTTATGTGGAAACCCAAATGGGAGAAAACCATGGAATGATTTCTTATATATATCAAATAATACATTCATTGGAAGAACCAACTTTCCAATTCTCCATCTGCAACTGGAAGGCGGACCCAACCCCATATTTATAGGCTTCAACCAGAAGGAGGCTAAAACCCCATTTCCTTCTCCCATCATGATGCCCTGGAATATAAGTGTAGACCAAAATTTCACTACCACAATCATTGTCACTACCAACCTGTCACTATCAACCTATCACTGTAAAACTGTCACTGTCAAAATATCACATCAACCTCTCATTGCCACTTTCACTGTCACTGACATACCATGATCAACTTGTCGCCATTGTTGATACTCAACATAAAAAAAAACAAATCCTCTCACATGGATACCAAAACTATCACCAAACCATGTATATCATTCATCAACCATGTACATCAATTTGTATCAACCATGCATCAACCATGCACATCAACATGTACCATAACATGTACATCAACCTATACCATACCATGTACCAGAGCCTGTACCATACCATGTACATAAATCATGTATAAAACCTATACCATCTCATGCATCAACCATATACCATATCACTCATGATATGTCTCAATCGTGTCATACCCCATGTACCATAAGATATCATCAATGAAGTGCCAATATAGCCAAGATACCAAGATACTAATATAGACAATATGTGCTACTAATCAATGTACCATATAATCACTAAGGAGTACCTCAACATGTACCAACATCACCAATACATGTGCCTCATACATGTACCACCATAAACATAACCCTCAATAACACATGTAAAGCATACCTATTATCATGTAGAATATTGGATACACAAAATTACATATGTGTAGCTCTTCCCCAACTTCAGCAACAAGAGAATAGCATCTTCATCAAACTTTACCTCAGTCTCGCGGGACTAGTTTTTTATTAGTCACAAACCCTAAATTTCAACAAGCATAACTACATACATGTAATGAACTAAGTTCTGAAATTGTAGCTATAGATACTATGAGATTTGTATTCCATATCCTCAAAATTGTAGGGTCTGAATCTTCTCAGAACAAAAGTTATAGTGAAAATGACAAACCTTGCTAAATTCTAGCCTATTCCGGAGAGGGGACTTGTACAGAATTCCAAACGCTCAATATTTGATGTGTGATTTTGAAAATCTCACACAAGATACTACATATTGTTATATTTCCACTAAAATTGGTCTCACATAAGTTGGATCTTCTATGAATAAGTTATGATTGTACTACTCCTTCAGCTTGATGACTTATGAAATGAAAGAATCAAGGGGCTTACACTACTCTTGGTTCCATGTGAGGGTTGAGATCATTTATTTTCATTCAAATGAAACATAAGAGAAGTTTGTTTACATTAAAGGTCTCCTTGTTGGAATACTACGAGAGGGGGGGTGAATCACTATGAGCACTTTTACCACTTTTAACCACAATATCTAAACTTCAACATTATCAGCATCATATCATCAATGTATCATCTATGCTTGTATTAAATATATCATGAGAATATAAACATAAGAAGCATCACATCAATTACACAATACACCAAAATTTATGTGGAAACCCAAATGGGAGAAAACAATGGAATGATTTCTTATATATATCAAATAATACATTCATTGGAAGAACCAACTTCCCAATTCTCCAGAGGCAACTAGAAACCGGATACAAACCCCTATTTATAGGCTTCAACCAAAAGGAGGCTACAACCCCCTAATTCTCAGGTTCCAACCTGAAGGAAGCTCCAACTCCCTGAGTTCTCCGACACCATCCAAAAGGAGGCTAAAACCCCATTTCCTTGCCCTATCCCACTGCCCTAATATATAAGTGTAGATCGAATTGTCAATACCACAATCATTGCAACTACCAACCTATCACTATCAACCTGTCACATCAACCTATCATTGTAAACCTGTCACTGTCAAACTATCACATCAACCTCTCACTGCCACTTCCACTGTCATTGACATACCATGATCAACTTATCGCCATTGTCAATACTCAACATAAAAAAAAAACCCATCACCAAACCATGTACATCAATCATCAACCTGTATCAACCATGCATCAACCATGCACATCAACCTATATCATACCATTTACAACAACCTATACCATACCATGTACCAGAACCTATACCATACAATGTACATCAATCATGTATCAAACCTATACCATCTCATGCATCGACCATATACCATATCAATCATGATATGTCTCAATCATGCCATACCCCATGTACCATAAGATATCATCAATGAAGTGCTAATATAGCCAAGATACCAAGATACTAATATAGCCAATATGTGCTACTAATCAATGTACCATAACATCACTAAGGAGTACCTCAACATGTACCAACATCACCAAGACATGAACCTCATAAATGTACCACCATAAACATAACCCTCAATAACACATGTAAAGCATACCTATTATCCTGCAGAATACATGATACACAAAATTACATATGTGTATCTCTTCCCCAACTTCAACAACAAGAGAATAGCATCTTCATCAAACTTTACCTCAATCTCGCGGAACTAGTTTTGGATTAGTCACAAACCCTAAATTTCAACAAGCATAACTACATACATGTAATGAACTAAGTTCTGAAATTGTAACTATAGATACTATGAGATTTTTCTTCCATCTCCTCAAAATTTTAGGGTCTGAATCTTCTCAGAACAAAAGTTATAGAAAAAATGACAAACCTTGCTGAATTCTAGCCTATTTTGGAGAGAGAACTTGTACACAATTCCAAACACTCAATATTTGATGTATGATTCTGAAACTCTCACACAAGATACGCCATATTGTTATATTTCCACTAAAATTGGTCTCACATAAGTTGGATCCTCTATGAATAAGGTATGACTATTTTAATTAGAACACTTGTAGGCACTAACCTATGTTTACTTGAAATTTCGCCACTAGTTAAAATAGCCTGCAAATGATTGCAAGGAATTTTTTAAAATTACTATGATTACTACGATATATATATATATATAGTAGGTACCCCCCTAGACGAGAAAACTCATGGATGTTTATTTTCAATTATTCCTTGATGATGAATACATACATGTATGCTCAGTTCATGAATATTCAAAGGTACAATGGTTTTTATCATTCGTTGAAATACTCCAATATTTTTCATAACATTATAATTGTAGTACTCCTTGAGCTTGATGACTTGTGAAATGAAATATTCAAAGCGATTACACTACTCTTGGTTTCATGTGAGGGTTGAGATCATTTATTTGCATGAAATTGAAACATACGAGAAGTTTGCCTATATTAAAGGTATCCTTGTTGGAATACTGGAAGGGGGGGGGGGGGGGTGTGAATCAGTATGAACACTTTTACCACTTTTAACCACAATATGTAAACTTCAACTTTATCAGCATTATATCATCAATGTATCATTTGTGATTTCATTCAATATATCATGAGCATATAAACATAAGAAACATCACATCAATTACACAGTACACCAAAATTTATGTGGAAACCCAAATGCGAGAAAACCATGGAATGATTTCTTATATATATCAAATAATACATTCATTGGAAGAACCAACTTCTCAATTCTCCATCTGCAACTGGAAGGTGGATACAATCCCCTATTTATAGGCTTCAACCATAAAGAGGATACAACCCCCTCAGGTTCCAACCTGAAGGAATCTCCAACTCCCTGAGTTCTCTAACACCATCCAGAAGGAGGCCAAAACCACATTTCCTTGCCCCATATTTTCACCTTGAAATATAAGTGTAGACCAAACTGTCAATACCACAATCATTGTCACTGCCAACCTATAACTATCAACCTGTCACATCAACCTATCACTATAAACCTGTCACATCAACCTGTCACTGCCAAACTATCTAACGCAGACCTATCGGCCCTCAGGCCGATATCCGCTCATAGGATCGTTCTATATGCCCTTCGAGCCAGATCAGCTCTCTCGGATTCTCTACTGGAATCCCCTTTCAAATCAATCCACAGGTTCTTTTCACGGCTCGCAATCTCACGAGTTCGTGAGTCGTGGCTCCTGATTCTTCCTCTCCAAATCTGCGATACCCGAGATCACGAAATGGGTATGGCCCTTTCTTCCGTCAATGCCCTCCTTGCACGAACACCGGCTAGGCTAAGCACTAGTGCCTTTCACCTCTCGCGCCTTCACGATTTCAAAGGTCCAACCTTGGCACCTTTCCTTCCCGAACTCTCGAGAGGTGATATTTGACTTTTCTTCTCTCATTCTTGCTACTCACAATTTTGGGAGTCGAAGGCTCAAACCTTCGTTCCCTTTTCTCCCAAGTCCCCAAGAGGCGAGAGGTCAATGGGGTGTTGGCTCCTCCAAATGTCTGATGTGTGTCCATTGGTCCACTTCTAGGGCCCACCATGTGGTTCTACCACGTGTCTCTTAGGTGCAACCTCGGCACTTCGTGGGTTCGCTTCTCGCAACTTCAAGCACCCAAATTTTGGGCTTTCACCTTACAAAACCCTGAATTCGCGAGATCCCTAGATCTTTGCCACCTATCCTCCTCCTAACAGACGGTTGCGATTCTTTCGTGGTTTCACAAATTTAGAACTTTTGGGATGAAAGTCTCGACCTTTTATCCTCTGATATGTCGAAACACCGAAAATTTGAAACGTCTTATTCGCGGGTCCCACGATGGAACTTCCCGCCTTTTTCAGAGTTTTGGACCTTGCGACGTCGCGAGTCCTGATGCTGTGCTCTCGGACCTCCTACCCACAAAACCCCGAAATGGTCAACGGAAGGTCTGACCTCCGTGTCAGCGAGTATGCCACCTGTCCACTCCCAGATGGATGATCCTGATTCACTTCACAGCTTCGCCACTCACGAAGTTGAAAAATTTCTCTTTTGGACCTTCGATATCTGAGTCCCTGATACGAGTGATCTCGCGACACGCGTCCTCCTTCTAGCAAACAAATCAGATTCCTTTGCTATTTCAGGACTTCGCCTTTCCCGATTTCGCGAGTCTTGCTACAAAATTTTCAACTCTTCACCTCCCAAAACCCTGAGATGTGAAATGTGTGAGTGATCTAACGGCCCTGTTGATTCGGATCCTACGGTCCGATCCTCCCGAGATTTTCACTTGACAAATGCTGTCATAAGTCCCCTACTCCTCTATGAGATTTGATGGCTTTCGGGACTTCGTGAATCCTCCATGGAGGATTCTGACTGTCAAATTCCTCCTTGAGGACTTCTACAAAATAAACACGGTGTTCTCTTACGAAACTTATCCTCCTACAAACACTTTCGTTGCGCCTCCTTCTGACAATTCAAGGCACTAAACTTCCTGAGATTTTCTTCGACAACTGCAAAGACCCTATCCTTCCTGAGCTTTCTCCAACTCCGAGTGTTAAAGAAGACTCTCGCACGCAGTCCTTGTGGCAAATCCTTCAATTACTTCAAAGAATTGAAGTCCTTCGACTCTGTGCATTTCCTGCAGCAGTAGTCCTTCAACAATTTCTCAGGTTCGCAAACTCTGAGACTTTACTCGCTTGCGCACACCTTGCATGGCCCCTGTGCTCAACTTGCACTTCTGCGAGAATGAGAATAGTTGTTAGCCCTCCTGAGCTTTCAGAGATGAACTCTGAGTTCTGTCAATGCACACCTTGCGGACAATTCCGCTGCACTCCTTGCAGGAAAACTCTTTCTCAGATAGAGAAACAATTGAAACTCATTCTCTATTCTCCCTCTCTTTAGATTTCAGACATTTACATGAAATCATACATTCACACATCAAAACAAATGCATAACAGGGAATAAAAATCCATGAGCATAACATTCACAATTCATACACAAAGAACAAATATGACACCATGAATTTGAGTCGAAGCTCTTTCTATTAATTCAAATCTATGTACATGGGTGTTTTCAACTACATCTCTTTGCTCTCTTCTCTATGCTCTATGCTCATAATGCTACTAATTTTTCTAATGTTACAATGATACAAATGAGGGTGTCTATATTCGTTTTCCTTCCGACTCCTGAAACTCTCAAATCTAGGAAATTAAAGCTATCTACTTACAATAACTAACATAAATTCCTTCACCTACTACAGACAAGAGCGGGATGCTCAAGGTCTATTAACAATCAAGAAGTATGTCCTTTCCTTAATTGTTTCATTTAAGTTTGGCACATCCAACTTCAAAAATATTTCAAATAATTTTATCATGTGCCAAAATGCATTGGTGCTTGCCCCACCCTCGCTTGATGCTGGCAATGATCCTGCATCATACTCCCTCACTTGAAAATTTTCATGGGCTCCTGTCCATGAGCTCTCACATGGTCTGTCCATGCTTTTGGATCTCTGTTTCATTTTCCCAACTAGCATATTCAACTGGATGTCCCTTCCACTTGACCAAGTATTCAAAGTATTGCTTTTTCCTGGTCTTCTTAGCTCAAGACTGCCCCTATTGCAAATCTGCTTGCATCACATTTTACTTGAAATGTCTTTGTAAAATCCGGCAACACCAGAATTGGTTTTTCCGTGATTTTCCTTCTCAACAAATTGAAGCTTTTCTCAGCCTCTTCTGTCCATTGAAAAGACTTCTGTCTCTTCTTCACTATGTCCATCATCGGTGCACTAATTCCACTGAAATTGCTAATAAATTTCAGGTAGAAACTAGCCAATCCATGAAAACTTCGAACCTCAAATATACTCTTCGGTGATGGCCAATTCTTAATCACCTCCACCTTATCTGGATCCATCCTCAATTTATCTGCAGAAATAACAAAACCCAAATAAATGAGCTCTATCTTCATGAATGAGGATTTCTTCATGTTTATCAGCAACTTCTCTTGCTGTAATCTCTTCATCACTGTAGCCAAATGTTTCAGATGCTCTGCCTCTGTTTTACTAAAAAATCAGTATGTCATCAAGGTACATAATGACAAATTTTTCAATGAAATCCTTCAGGACTTCATTCATCAACCTTATGAAAGTACTTAGCTTGTTTTTTAATCCAAACGGCATAACAAGCCATTCATACAACCCTTCGTTAGTCTTGAAGGTTGTCTTCCATTCATCACCTTCTCTCATACGAATTTGGTGATAACCACTTTTCAAATCAATCTTTGAAAAAAATTTGTCCCACTTAAGAAATCCATCAAATCATTCATTCTTGACAATGGAAATCTGTACCTAATGGTTATTTTGTTGATTTCCGTTGAGTCAGTACACATCCTCCAGCCTCCGTCTTTCTTTGGACTGAGCACTGTCGGAACAACACATGGACTCAAGCTTTCTCTAACCAAACCTTTGTCCAACGAATATTGGACTTGTATTTTGACTTCTTCACTCTTCTGCGATGTCAATCTGTACGATGCTTTGTTTGGAAAACTAGATCTAGGTATGAGATCAATTTGATGACTTATACTTCTAATCGGTGGAAACGAACGAGGTAGTTCATCCACTACTATGTCAGTGAACTCTTCCAATAGTTCTTGAACCTCTTCTGGTAAATCATCTACCCTTGTGCTGGTTAAAACAATCTTTGGCTTCTTGACCACAATGAATTATGGTTCCTCCTTCTTCTTAACCTTTGTAAGAAGTTCCTTCCCACTCATGATAAGTACAATGTTGCTCACCTCCGGTTTTATTTCTTTATCTTTGATCGGCAACAACATGTGAGTTCTCCCATTCTTCTCTAGGGTGTATGTGTTCTTTCTCCCATCATGAATCACATTC
>JZKD02S0022255.1:43942-69978 GCA_000966675.3 Picea glauca
ATAGAAGCTTCCACTTCTAGAAGGATCTTCCTCTAGATGCTTCTCTTGATAGACATATTTAGTATAAATAAGGGTCGAGGGTATGAAAACCCTATCTTGGATATTATTGTAACAAAGAGCTACTCGATTGGAGGTTGCCCCCTCGAAGAGGCCTATGAACATTGCTTTCTGAATCAAAGTGCTATTTCTGTTGTTGTTCTTATATCATTACTGTGTTATTCTGTAGATTATGCTGGATATATTACTGTTATTCTGCAATTTCTAGCATTTTATTTTCGTTTTGCATATTTATTATATTTGGTATCTTGCATTGAAAAATATCCATATAACCAAGGCCTAGGAACCTTGGGTTAAGTTTAGAGGGAACACTAGGCACTTTGACGAAGTCCTACTCCGGGAGATGAGGAGTATGGAGCAGGTAAAATCCCCAAACACTGAATCTATGAAGTAATGAGAACCGTAGATATATGGATCGATGTGGCTCAACTGTGATATTAGAAAGAAGTGAGAAAACTGTATGTCAGGGGCTGACATGGCTCATTGACATCACCCCAGGTGACGTGGACACACAAATAAGGTTCCACGTGTCACCGAGATATGGATGATTTACAGACCCCTTACGCTTATTAGATCATGACACATGTCACCCCCTAATGAGGACACATGCCACCCTATACCTCACCGTGTGTTATCTTATGATTCGTTCCCACCTGGACAACGTGGTTGGTGACGTGTCCGAGACTTTGGGAGTCTAGATAACTTCGGGAGTTCAGAATAAGTGGGCAAAGTATGGTAAAGGGATGTTCAACGTCGATCACTGATCGCCAAACACTGAATGTTCAATGATGACCATCGATTGTTGAAACTCTAAAATCGTAGGACATTTATTGTTGATTGCTGAATGCCAAATGCTCAACAATGATCGTCGATTGCCGAAATGAAAAAATCATGAAGTTACGAAGTGATAGGAGCTGTAGATCCAAGGACCCTTTGAAATATCCTTTGACCATTGGATCTAGATTGTATTCGACACTTTGGAGAAGTCCTACTCCAGGAGAATAGGAGTATGGAGCCGGTAAACTCCACAAACGACAAATCTCTGAAGTAACAAGAGATGTAGATCGAGGGTTCTACGCGGAAATATCTTGACTGTGAGATTGAATGAACTTAGAAGGCTGTGTTAGGTGTCGACGTGGCTCATTGTCGTCACTCAAGGTGATGTGGACCCACGATTGAGGTGCCACATGTCACTGGAATATGGATGTTCTACATACCCCTAGGCCCATTAGAACGTGACACATGTAACCTCCTTACGAGAGAACGTGTCACCCCTGGCCCTCATCGCGTGTCGATCCTTGGTACATTTTTTCCTGGCCACATAAATTGTGAATTCCAGGACTGCGAGAATCCGAAAGACATGGGGTGTAGTGTCATAGAAAGTCCCAAAGGTCGGAGCCACGTGAAGCGATTCTGGGACTTCAGAAGTCCGAGACTTAATGACTTTGGAGGATTTTGGGTATAGAATTGTAGAGAGACCAAAAGTCCCGAAGGTCGGAGCCATGTAGCAAGTTTACAAGACTTCGCGAGTTTGAGACTCCAGGAGGTCTTGTGTATAGACAAAAAAGGGGCGCTCATCATCGAATCACTGAACAAAAAATATTCCTTAGGCGTATGTGTGAACGTGGAGGGAGAACAACCGTTGGTTATGGATGGTTTGATTTCCACCATAAAAAAATTAAGGAGTGTCTGAAGCTCTAGGATCTCGGAGAACTTAGGATGATACGTATAATATGGACCCATGTTGAAGCCGCGTAGCCCTTGACCAATAAATTCCCAAAGAACTTTAGAAGGACATATCTCTTAGTCCAAAGCTCATTTTTTAGTGTGGATACAGTGGTTGGAAAGCTCTGGATGAGTAGAACGTGATAGAGACCCTGGAAGGAGGGTTTGATTAATTAAGCAAACAAAAAATTATGATTCCCCACCTCTTAAAAGAGTATTTAGGGGTCGGTTGTGTTACATCACCCTTGAAAGGGAATACAAAGGTTCAAACAATGGAGGACCACATAGGGAACCAAAAAAATTTCCTCAAACTATTGAAAGACAACTTGGTTATGGCACAAAATAGGATGACTCAACAAGCATATCAACATCGAAGTGAAAGGGAATTTGAAGTGGGGAATTGGATATTTCTAAGGATGCAACCATACAAATAGATGTCCCTCAAGCAACAAAATAAGGAAAATAAATTAACACCCAAATATTATGGCCCCTATAAGGTTTTTCAAAGGATTGAAAGTAGGGATTACAAATTGGAGTTTCCTCAATATTCACATGTACATCTAGTATTCTATGTTTCTTGATTAAAGAAGGTCACCGAAAACAAGATCCTAGTCCAAACTATTTTACTAGAGATAAATGAAGAAGGGGAAATCATACTAGAGCCAGAAACAATCCTTGAAACAAGAATTAAGCAGCTGTGAAGTAGAGCAATCAAAAAGTACCTTGTTAAATGGAAGAACCTACTAGTGGAAGAGGCGACATGGGAAGAGGAGTTCTTCATGCATAATCACTCGTGGTTAGTCAAGTGTTGAGGAAAAAGCCCCATGTTATGTATAAACCCCTTATTAAGCTCTAGATACTGAATTATTACATTTTTAGTGTTATATGTGTAGGTCGTCTAGAACCCTTCATTTCACCCTTTCATCATAATTGTATCCCTTTGTCTCCTATATATATCAAGTATATCTAGTATGCCGATCATCCTATCAGATCTCATATGGTATTCTTAATTGGATATATTGTAAAAGGAGGTTTCCCTCTTGAAGTGGATTGTAATTCAATGAACTTTTATGATTTTAAGGAATTGGATCATAACAATGCATGAGCACATGTGATTGATATTAATATCGAGACATAGTATATTAATGGTTAATGGTATTTATCACTGTACACAGGTGACATTTCATTATGAAATGGGTCCACCTTAGGAAATCATGGTTCTTTTAGCTATGAAATTATGAATTAATGTAAGTAATTATTATTCAATTATCAAATGGTATAGGGAAGCACCACCTTAACCTACCCTTCACAATAAATTTGTTTAGCTATGGTATCATGCATGTTGAAAGACATTTCTCTATGATGGAAGTAATAACAACCTATTCATAAAATATTCTAAAATGATCTATAATAATGTGGGATGTTGGGGTTTAGTAAATATTAGTAGATCATGATGAGTTTACACCATGGAAGAATAAAGTGACTGCGTGGTAGAGATAACATGAGGTGTTGTCTAGAAGAGATTTTTCATAACAAAGTAGGTGTTATCGTGACTACTTGATCTAGATTAACAAGTCAAGTCTAGATTAACTATTTTATTCTTGAAAACATTTCAATAGAATATCGTAATTGGCATAGTTTGAATTGTATATAACATTAATGGGTTCCATGTTTGAAATGTGGGATGTAAATTAGAGAGAACCCATATTTTGACCAAAACATTGATGGAAATGTAAACATTGGAAAGTGTGTCTAGCCATCTATGTAAATTATTAGATTACGACATGATGTGCATTGATGTGAGTTGATTGAAAATTTATGTGTTATGAACATTGTGGGGTACATATCCCTTAGGGTGTCATGTTATACCTTAAAAAATAATAGTTTTATAAGGATCTTGACTTGGGAACAATGGCATGCGAAGCAAGTTATTGATGTCTATTAACCATATGTGTGTTAGTGAAACATGTTCTACAAAAATAGTTGCATACGATGTAGATCGCCAGGGTGACTTGCCCAAGGAGGATGTACCCCTCATCCAAGAAGTGCCCAACTCAGTTAATAAGAACTCAAATTCTTTTGGGGAAAATCCCCTACAACAGTGGGCTATATTGCAACATACTTATGACCATATATAAAGTACATTCTAACATAATACCAAACTAAGTTATAATAACCAAATTTCATAAGAATAGCTAACTTATTGAAAAAGAGGAAAACTAACTCACCAAGATCCTAACGTTCGGTGTTGTTCTTGATTGATGGAGTCATTTTGCTCCTTCCCAAGGGTTTCTTCACAACCTGAAAAAAATTTTGAACAAATATATCTATACGGAGGGGTAGTTATGGTGATGACCTCCCGTTAGTTCTATGTAAAATGATAGAAAAAAATGAAGAAAGTATTCTACTAAAAATGTATACAAAAGCATTGTAAATATTAAAAATAGTAACACAATATACTTCAAAGGAACATTTTTTCTATATTATTAATGAAAAGTAGCAAGGCGGTTACAACTTATACCTAGTAGATGCGACACTTCTTTATCAAAAGAGATACAAGATTCCTCCACCACGGCTCCTTATATAAGGATGTTCTTGACACTGAAGTCACCACATACCCAAAGAGATTTTAGAGAGAAATGCTTGGCAAGAAAAGGTTGGAGATCAAAGGGAAACTGTAAATAAGGGTTTCTAGGTCAAGAAATCAACAAAAAAAAAGGATAAAATGGGCTTACAGACTCAAAAGGAATATTTGGATGAATGCTTGCTTGAATGTGCAAAGTGTCATTACCTTTCTCCATGAGGAAAAGTTTCCTTTTATGTGGTCTCAAATCAGTTAGAGACAGTTGAGTACAGGAAAAAGGAATTAGATAAATAACCTATCCCATAACTCATCTTTAATTTGGGCATAACTAAATGTTTTTGAAAATTTATTAACATGTATGTGGGTGTCCCTTAAGTAGCCTTCATGTACGTGGGTAACATAACTGTTAGGGCATGTACATTATTCAAAATTGTATTTTTTAGAAGGTCTCCAAGAGGTATGGGGAATAGTTTTCTATAAGGAGGATATGGATAAGGCCAACAAGATAATCAAATATTTAGAGGTGGAATTTGAATCTATAACATATGCCCCCTAATGTGTGAGGTCGAAAGAACAATTGGTGGCCAAAATACATTATAAGTATTCAAGAGAAGTTATTCGAGGGTGAAGGTCTCCAGAATTCATTCTAAGGACAAAAACCAACACTGAAACAAGTCAGAACAACTCAATTCCTAAGCTAGGCATACCCATGCTCAGGTGTGATGATAATCATGGCTGCCAATCAAGTACACTATAGATACATGTAAGATGCATATATAGAAATGATCATGGCCACCAAAGAGATACACAATGGATCCATGTCAAACGTAGATCATACCCACAAACAAATACATATTGGATCTATGTATTAGAATCAATGAAGGATATCTAGGGCAAGAGCTGGTGATCCTTCATGAGTAAAAATATATGGGGTGGTACTATTCAAACACAACCCTAGAAACAACATAAAATAAGTGATGTTACTACATTCCCAAGGTATTGACCCAACCTCCATGGTACGAGTCTACACTATGCGAATATATGTGTTGAATTCGAAGACCATGAGACACCGTTTCATTACCGGTCATTGATGTATACGTTTAACAAACATGAGACAAACCATCGATAATGATAATGGGTGTCAAGGTACCTAGTGCAATCTAACTAGTGTGAATAGAGGATCTGGTGTCGAACACCTGGAAGATTCTACCAATTAGGGGACATTGATGTATTCTCATTGCCAATAGTGAGGGAACATGCCATTGATGACTACAAGCCCTAAGGTACTAAAAATGACTCGATATCCCTATCCAAAAGAAATATGTGTTAAAGTCGATAGGAAGATATCTGATGGAAGGAAGGCATTAAGGCATCACCCATCATCCAACACAAGGATTAGTAGAAGGCCAAATATTTGGAAGGACTTGGATGAAATATTGCAAGGACCACCATGAAGTACGTCCCCAATGTACACCATATATAAATAGTCCATGAAAGAGACAATATGAATAACAACCAACAATGAACACTATTGAAAAAGGAGAGGAAACCACCAATGGGGAAAAATGGAATCCAAGGTACTACAAAAATCCCAATGTGTGAATATTGTTCTTTCTGTTGAACACAAGAGAAACCACTCAGTCAATGACCAAAGATGGAATTTCATATGCTAAGCACAATGTTACCTATCAATGATGTAAATATGGCCAGAGTGCAACTCTATGATAAAATTTTAGAGCAATTTGTCGTAGTTGATAAGAGCTTAACTCATAAGGAGGAAGTCAATGAAGACTTTCCGTAATAAAATGAGTATAGGACAAATATACTTTTGATTATAAGATGTACTTGACACTCAGGAAGGCCAACTTGCAAAACCAAGAATTCTAAGAATTCGTTATTTTATTTTTTTGTCTTTTTAATGTTATGAAATTCTGAAAAAGAATAAAAGAATGCTAGTATACATGGAGGAAACGAGTGTTGCAGGTGAGAAAACTAGTTCCAGGCGCAAGGAACATACCTATTCTCAATGTAGGGAAAGCATGTGCAGTATATGGATGCTTGAGGGAATATTCCCTCTTAGGTTACATCTGTCAAATTTCAACGACAATAATATGTAAGTCTAGCAACTGATGAGAATTCATAAGGAAGTGGCTAACCTAACAGAAAACTGAAGCTGACATTAGGATGAAAAACACAAGCAACAAAATGCAATGTAGTAGTACAACTTAACACATAAATATGGGAGTCATGCAGGTAAAATCCAGAAAGATATTGATAAGAACATGAAGTTTTTGACACAATGTCATGACGAGGCTAACAAGACTTTTAAGCCTAAGAGAAATTAAACATGGGCACCAAAAGGAAAATCAGGTGCTAATATATGATGCCCATGATAGTAAGATCTACCACAAAGTAACCAACACTCAAATTGGTTGGAAAGGTTTGTGTTTCCAATAAGTGGGTTTGATCCTAGGGAATATGTATAATTGGTCAATGAGAATGCAAAATGCAAGGAGAAAAATGATCCTATTCTATATGCTAGTGACAAAAACATTACCTCAATGAGTCAAAAGCATGAACTTACTGGGTAAAAGAAACAATTGCAATCATCATTCCTGCAAAATCTCAAATCAAGCGGTCATTGTATCCAAAATATATGGTCTATCAGGAAATATAATAACCAAAAACGAAAAAAAAACTATATAAAAGTGGGTTATAAATTCTATATAATATAAAAAATTAAACAAAAAGTTATTTCATTTGAGTTTTTAACCAAATTTGGAGAGAAAGGTAAAAAAAATATCCAAACTTCCAATGATCATAATGGGAGCTATGATCAATGAAATTCATCCCATTCATGACCAGGTAGACAATCTCTAACCCATCTTCATTTTCATTCAAGAATATAACAAAATTTTCTGCAAATTTATTTGATTTTTATTTTTATTTTTAGAAAGGGGTGAGCATGTACGCACTTGCGCTTACCACGTGCCACGTCTATTCTTCCATATACATGGGTAAGTTAAAAACATGTGTGTATGTACATGATTGTCACCAAAGGGACCCACATACATGTTCATAGTTAAGAAAAATCTAATAAAAATTTATGTTTTTTTTTCCAGGTGCTACAAAATGGCTATTGAATGGCATGAGAGAGAATGAGGATGATGACCAAGAGATTTGGGATCATCCAGATATTATAGTAGCTGTTCAATAATGTGGTTAAATAAAATTTATGAAGGCACACAAGAGATTATTGCAGTTGCTGATCAGATATTGGAATTTCGAGGCTGATGCCTTCATGTTGGATGTTCAATCCTTGACCATTGAAGTTGAAGATATATACTTTATCATTGATTTATCACACAAAGGAGATTCGGTAAATATACAGAATTGAGGTGGTATAGGGATGAATATGAAGGACTGCATCATATACTACTGTACACTTGGTACACAATGTCTTAGGAGTCAGATCCCGATTCACAATATAGAAGACACGAGTCTGAAAGTATCCTTCAAATAATTACCCAGACTGCAGGGTCTGCCTCTTTACACTAGGCCTTTTTACCATAGATGTTTTATGAAGTAGAGTGTCTTCATCCAATGATTTATGACTAGAGTACCTCATTATTACAGAACATGAAGGCACAACTGACTGATTGCAAGATTGGAAAGATGGATTTTTTTTGGCTATGGAAGCATCTTGTGTTCATTATTTTTTGAGAGAGTTATCGCACTTGGCCAAAAAGTATTCATTCCACCAAATGGACTTAGGGGACCTTGTTTATTGTGGTGGTCCATAGTTATATAACGCCTAGGAGGTGGGAGATTCCTTTATTTCCATGATGATGATTTCTTCATGTGGTGGGATCATTAGGTCATCACCATAGATGATTATCTCTATGAAGGGATAAAAGTTTCATGTGATATTGACATGCCCGTGCCTCTTGGTGGTGTGCTAGGAGAGATAGGTAAGAAAAAATTTCAATTTTTAAAATATTTAATTTTTATTTTGTTTTGATTATTTGAAAAGTAAAACAAGATATTTTTGGATGTATTATAATTGATAAAATTCATATGAATGAAAGGATATTGCATCGAGACATCTAGAGGTATATCCATGTCACTGACGAAGGGGTCACAGTGATGCTCAATGAGGTGTCAATGCTGCTCATGTGGAGCTCACCTTGCAAAGTGTCCAGAGAAATTTGGATAGTCTTACACATCAGATTCTGATGGTGCAGATAGAGGACTTTCTGGAGCAGATGCAATGATATGTAGTTGGTGTACCCCGAGCTTGGGTACATATATTTAGGTGTCTAGCTAATGCAATTGTATGCTATAGAGAGACATATGTCGGGGAAGGGCCCTCAACATATATAGTCTATGATGCATTTTTGTATCGGTGTATAGATGGACATCCAGGGCTAGGAGCTCAAATTTTGTAACTTAAAACCCTTTTTTTTGTATTATCGAACATGAAAATAATATATATACATATCTCTTTTTTCCTTGGTATACAATTATTATGTACAATTATGTATGTGTTTCTTTTTATATATGTGAAAAATTCCAATTCAATACGTAATTAACATATGCATTAGATATGGAATTTTCACTTTTAAAAATATGATAAGTAATATATTTGAAAAATCGTTCTAGAAGACATACCCTTAGGAGTCGTCAGTGTAACGTGTGATCACACACATTATATTGACTGTTTAGCTATGACACCACCAATTTCGAATCTAGGTGAACTTATAAACATGGGTTTCCACACACAATAACATCTCTTAGGAGTTCGATTATGATGCTATATACTGCAACATTATTCATTGTTGGCCCTAAAAAATAACCTTCAGATACAACCAGTTGGTCCTCGGGCTAATAAATTACCCATGCAACAGAAGTAAGATCCCGAGTGTGACGAATTATGCTATCCGCGAACCCGATGTGAACCGAATATTCCATGGAAATTTTCCCATTAAGCTGATACACAATAAATGACTGAAGAAAAAAAGGAACAATACTAAACCTATTATATATTTACAATAAATACAAAGAGAAAACGCCTAAGCACTAATGCTCAAGTGAAAAATATTCTTAAGCTAGATCCCATTTCTAGGCTCCAACAACACATTCCCTTCATAATCAGATAACTCTTAGGCTCCCTTTTGAAGTGTACACCTCACGATGTAAGGACTATACCATATTGGATTGAATTTATCAGCACCTAAAGTGTTCTTATCTTCATCATAAAGAAAGAAAAGGTCACCCTTAGAAAAAATCCTTGGGTGGACCAACTTATCATATTAATATTTGACACTTTTTTGTGCATCTCATTCACAGTGGAAACATCATGACGCTTCTAAAAGTAAACAAGACACACTCCTAAGTCAATTGTCTCAGGTAGAATCTCGATTATGATTTTCAATGAGGGGATTTTACATTCAATAGGAATGAATGTTTCCACACCATGAACAAGATGGAAAGGTGAAACACATGTGGAAGTCTTGATCGAGGTTTGGTTATCCCATAGTGATGGATAAATAATCAAATTCCATTCATATTTTCTCTTATTTATAGTGAGTTGAAGTATGGTATTGAGAGACTTGTTTATGACCTCTACTTGATCATTCTCATGTAGATAATAAGGAGACAAATGGTCCCGCTTAAATCCAAATTTAGATTCTAACTCAGATATCATTCGATTTTGAAAGTGACTTCCATGGTGATCTAGGTGGATGTAAGTGGTCATCGACCTATTCCACTAGCTCAAAGACCAATTTCCATTTTGGTAGTTTTTTCATAGTTTTTTGGGTCTATTTTGAGGCCCTAAACAATGTTTTTTGGGCCTGCCACAATAACATTGTAAGATTTAGCTAGACTGTGACAAAAAAATGTGTATTCCTCAAGTAGTTATTTCCAATGATCTATCGTGCACCTAAAAAAATATCATATGCAAAAGTTACGATTCCGAGAAGTTGATGTACCAATTTACCCCATTGCGGCCCACATGATTTTTGGCGCTTCATCTCTTAGGGTTATGCTTTTGGATTTTTAGGGTTTTCTCAGTTATGATTTATGTTAAAAAGGTCTTTGAAGCCTCATTGCAACATAATTATTGCAAATGAGCATAGATGACACATCTCTTCTAAGAGATAATCTACCATTATTCTAGCTAGCTTGTGTGCTTTTGCATTTTACAGGATTTTGTATTTCAGAGAGTTATTAATAGAATCTGAGATTTACTATATTACTGTGTTCCTTTCCACATCTCTATGTAATTATTTTTATATCTATATTATATCTCTTCCTTCACATAATTCCTAAAATAATCCAGATAAGTGGTATCAGAGCGGTATGCTCCTTGTCGTCCTTAGTGCATGTCCCCGACGAGGTTAGGGTATAGAGATTTGGGTCTCAAGCTTGTATCTCTTAAGGAAAACTGATCTTGCATGCCCAAGATACCTTCCATGGTGGAAGAAAAGAGGTAAAATAGGACAAGGTATATTTTCAAACTGTTTCTCGAGGAATCCCTTGTGCGACAGAGGAATAAGATGATGGATAATTTCTCCCAGATCCTTCGACGAATTCCAAAAACAACAAAAGAAACTTCAACTAGCAATCACTTTGGAGGTGCGATGCCTTTCAAGGTACACGTTAACTTTGATATTCCTTAATTTTAAGGCTAGATATATGTCGACGCTTTGGAAAAATGGTTAAATATGCTAGAGGGTTATTTCTCTGTTCATAATTTTTCCAGCAGTAAAAGGATCACCTTCACGCTCCTTAAAGTCCTTCCCCATGTCAGAGATTGGTGGGAGACTTACTGTGAGCTACTTGCTGATGATGAGTCTAGAATTTTTGTGCCAAGAACTACTTGGGAGGATTTTGTTGATTCCGTCAAGGAACAATATTACCCTGTTGGAATTTATGATGACCGGTACACAAGATGGACCATAGTGCACCAAGAGAGGGGCCAAACAATGTCAAAGTTAAAAAATACTTTCCATACCTTCTGCACCAAGATGGTTATCAAATACTCTCAGTGACATATGGTCCTAAAATTCCATGGGGCTTTGCAGAGGTACATCCAAATGGAAATGGATTTTTTGCTCGTCATTGGGAGCCACTTATCGATATGTTGTAAAAATCGAGCAGAAATTCAAGTAGCAGAACAAGCGAGAGTTCGGATATGCAAATACACAATAACCAAAGTATTGGAATGGTGGCCCTAACTCCCAGGAAAAATGACAGAAAAAGGATATCCAACCCTAGGATAACCATCCCAAGCCACAAACAAAGAAGGGTGATGGGAAGTCGAAGAAGGATAGTGGAAATTGGTGCGAGCTCCAAATAGTTGTTGTTGGCTGAGACAAAATCCCTAGGGTGAGCTGCTAAATCAAACTCTAATTCTGAGCTAGAAAAGGGAAGACAAATCATTGATTCAGAACCTAGTTTCACCATTGCTACCACAAACGTACAACCAAAGGAACCAGAGGATCTTGAAGAAGGAGAGTGTCTTTTCCACTCACCGTTGTGGGTGAAGGGAACCCCATTCCATTTCATTGTTCATAGTGGTAGCCATAAAAAATTGATATCAGCAGAGGTTGTTAAGAGGTTGAACTTGACAATGACGCAACATCCTCATCCATACACCATCAGTTGGCTCAGCCAATGACATGATATCCATGTCAACCAACAATGTCTCCTACACTACGACATCAAACCCTTCAATGACGAGTTATTGTGTGATGTTTTCCCACTTAAAGTTTCTGATGTTTTTCTAGGAAATCCATATATGTGGAAGTGTCATGTTGTTTATGAATCTAGGCCCCATAATTTCATTATTACTTTGGGAGATCAACTCTATAGGGAACCAGAGGCATTCCCAAATACTGCGATCTCTTTGATCTCTGTGAAGCAGTGCATAAAGGTGGTTTCTTAGACCGAGATATTTTTCCTTTGTATGGTTCGATCGAAAAGTGAATGAAAGGTCACTGTAAACAACAAAACCTATGCACATGGTCTCTTTTCCCAACAAAAACAGGTGGACATAATAGTTGAGGAGTACAAAGACATATTCACCTCACCTAGTGGGGTGCTTATGCACTGTCAACTAAAGAACTCAATTTTTATGACACCTGATGCTACTCTACCTAACGGCCCTGTATAAATGCAATATGTTATGGCAAATGAAGAAATCAAATGCCATATCGAAGAGCTATGTTGGCCCTTGACCAAATTTTGAGGATTCTTGGTCATGTTTGAATAGATTTTTGGACTTCAACAGGATGTTGAAGGCGGAGCACAAGACAAAGCGGAGATCACGGGATATTAGCATCTTTTAGGGCCCTTTTTGGGATTTGGGATTATGTAACAGGTATGGGAATGTTGGCCCATGGGTTTACCCATGCTTAGGCCTATTTTGTATGTATAAATAGAAAGATAGGCAATGTAAGAAGTAGTTGATTTGTTGCAAGTTGGCTAAGTGCTAGAGTTGGATCTATGTGATCAAGAGCAGTAAGTTCTTTGGTGCATACTGTGTGAGACTTGTAGAGATAATTGCAAGTCATTGTAAGAGGCTGCGTGCTTAGATCTACTCAGGGAAGGAGGATCTAGCGAGCTGCGTAGATCATCTGTCCTCGATGGAGTAGGGTTTTCGAGGCTCTGTGCATGTAACCTATTAAAGAAGATAATAAAGAAGACAAAGAGTTGGTTTACGTAGCCCAAGGGTGGGGGTGAACCATGTACATGTTGTGTTTCTCTTCTTTGTGCAATGTGTTGATGTGCTTATATGTTAATGTGCTTAATGATTTAATATAGATGAATGCTTTTTCGATGCTTAGTGCTTAATAATATGGATGGATGTTAGATCTGACCGATATACATGTTCTTAGTGATGAATCTATTAAGATCTGATTTGTATCATCATGCTAAGTGCTGCTAGGTGCTAGATATGGTTAAATACGGTGTTGTGCTGTAATTAGGGTTTAACTGTGTTGTAACTAAGAACCGAATGTTGATAAATATAATTGTTCATTGCTCTGTTAAGTAATTAGAATCACAGATCTGTGTCCCAGCTAAGGTTGTAGACACTGGAGTCCTTAAACCACCCTTTCCTCTACCTCGGGTGAGACTTCATCTGCTTCGCAGGTGTTGCTGATAGGGCCAGTAGTTAGGGTTTTGTTGGTGCGTTGTTGTAGTGTTGAACCCTAGGTCTACCCCTGTGCCAACAAATGGTTCCATTGCTGGGACTTGAAACTGTGATTACTAGGAATTGAGGAAGAATAAGCTTTGTGCAAAGATATGACCTGAAACTGTGATTGCTGGAAACTGAGGAAGAAGAAGCTATGTGCGAAGATCTGACTTGAAACTGTGATTGCTAGGAATTAAGGAAAAAGAAGCTTTGTGCAAAGACCTGACCTGAAATTGTGAGAGATCTGTGCGTAGATCTGTCACTCTAGTGCGCAATATTCTACTTGATTTGTGAAGATCTGTGCTAAATAAAGAAGTCTGATCTGAAGAAAAGAGGTAAGATCTGGATGCTTTGTGCTCTGATAAAGGTAAGAATAGTGAAATTTTTTAAGATCTAGAAGCTTTGTGGTCTGAAGAAGATAATATTAGTGAACATTTTTGTTTCTAAAATATGGATCTAGGTATGTTTGATAAGATTTATCCTAGCTTGAAAACTAGGGCATTGATAGAAGAAAGAAGATTTGATATGAATAAGTCTAATAATAATAGTGAAATATATGTTATAGCCATGCATAGAAAGAATGCTTGGACTAGAAAATGGATGCAGGATCCTAGAAATATTTTTTTGCAGGTTAGCTACCATAATCCTAGTGCGCAGTACAGGAAAGGTTGGGAATCATTTAAAAGAAAGAGAGGATTAACCCTTTGTTACAGTTGTAGAAGACTGGGACATCTGGCTAAAGAATGCCCTAGAAAGAAACCTACTTGCCTCTGTTTCAAAGATCTGTACCATGAAGTATTGGATTGCCCTAGAATGATTGCTAAGGTCAAAAGAATGAATATGAACCAAGAAAACCCTAAGGCAGATCCGGAAATTGAGATTATGACAGAACCCCAGAAAGGATCAGAGAAAGTATTACTACAGATGCAAGAAACCCTGAATGACAACTGACATATCAACTTATCAGAGATATTCAAAGAAAAATAATGAAGCAAGAATATGAGACTATGACATTGACTGTGTTTTGGATGAGGAAAAATAGGTGAATATCATGACAGAAAGCACTTGGGAAGATATAGGAAAACCTGCTATGATTACTTCATTGGGAGGAATAGGATTATTCAAAGGAAAAATGATAACCCTATGTGGAAGACTTACCAAGATATCTATGAGTGCTCATAGAACTTCGACAAAGGAAGAATTTTAAGTTTTTAAGTTTATTGAGAACAACGCTCCATTTTCTATGTTATTAGGAAAACCATGGATTGAAAAAGATCAGGCCAAAAGAAAAGAAGAAGAAGCCTTAGAAAAAAAAAAGAAAGAGTTAAAATATTTCATGACTAGGAGGATTGCACACTTGATTGAAGAATAGGAGAACCCGGCGAAGCTATTTCAAACCAGAGATTTGGATGTCGAAGTTGGAAGAACATTAGAAGATCCACATAAGACTAAAGTACCTATTATGGATACAGATGAAGTATTACCCTTGATTTCTAGGAAGGAACCTCAACAACATGAAGTTACTCTGCCAAAAGAAGATAAGAACCATAATGGAAAAATGAATACCGAGACGAAGCTCATTGGAAAGAAGGCTAGAAAACTAAGTAAGAAGAGAGATAAGATTGAAAAGTTACAAAAGGTTCTCGAGGGAACTTTGTGGAAGGAAAATTTTCAAAATTGGAGCTTCACCGGAATATCAGAACATTGTCACATGGCACTTCGCAATGGCGAAGCAATATAGCCATTAGAGACAGTATAACCATTTGACCGATGGCCTGAATGGGTAGAAAGGCATTTATGATTAGAAAGTTTGCCTCCAGACCATTGGGACCACACCACAACAGACAAAACTGAGTTAATGAAGGCTTTGCGCCCGTTGCAAGAGATCTGTTGCCAAGTTATCTATTTATCCCATCATGCCACGCAACGATAACACTTTTTTCAATCGTGACTATTAGAGATCGCAACATAGTAAATTTTGCACAATGACCACCACATTAGTGCCATCTATCCTATTGCATCGAAAAATTAATCTTAGAACACATGACATTCAACCATGAGTGTGCATGTTAGACGAGCTTAGCGCTGCAGAGAAAATTGTCAAAGAAGTTCTTATTGAATTAATGACTGAAAGAGTAATGTCTGAAAGAGCGATTTCTGCAAGTAATCAAACATCATCGACGAGAGGACTACATGCCTCTCTGTCAACTGCTTGCAGAGCCAGATCATCCCGACCATCAACAAAAATGAGAACTAAACACATAGATGACCTAACCAATGCGAAGCTGATCCTATCCATATTGTCGGATTACATCCCACCTCTAGCTAGGACAGTGAATCGAGATAGTGTGCCAAGATAATTTGAGTACACCATGATTACTGCGTACCTCCCGAAGGGGATACTCACAATTCGTGTATAGCAGGATAAGATCACAATGTTGAAGTTTAGTGACTTCAACCTCAGAGATCATTAGAACTACAATATGATTTCCCTGTATAAGTACCTGACCAAGATGAAGGGGAAGAAATCAAAGATAATCCCTCAGTCGTGGACAATGAACCTCACGCAGTCCACTCTATTAAATGTCAGGAATATCCCACACTTCGGAAGGCACAAGGAAGTGAATGTCTGTGTCAAGTTATTGCTTTCATGTTACCATGGCGGCTACCTATGGCTAGACCGTTGGATTACGGTCGACCTGACATTGATCCATAGGATCACATGCTTAAGTATGAAAGGACCCGATCCACAAGAGTTCTATCTAGGAAAAGCCACAGACTGCGCACTATCACATAAAATAAAGGATACATATGGTGATGTCGAAAAGGGAATGTGAGGCTATAAGGTAGCCTCCATCTAGAATGGTGTAGTGCACCTCGCCTGTCAGTTAATTGCAGGAAAGTTAGTAAGGAAGAACATACCTACGCAGGTCACATACATTGTTGTTGACCTTGTGGGAAAGTACGTAGAAGGTTTATAGATGAACTTGGTGAAGTACCTGGTGAATCAGTGTGAGCTAGACTATCGCGAAGCTCAGGATCAGGGCTACAAGTTCCATTTCAGCTAGCTCTTGATCCTTATCACATTTGTTTCTTGGGAGATGCTGGAAGGTGCGACCTTCCTGGATATTGAACCATTCAAGCCACTTGCTGCGAAGTTCGCTACCCTTTGGTACTCGAGTGATATGAACAAACATTGGTAGTCAAACACTGTTTTTCATATATACTACCTTCAATTTAGGATAACCATAGAAGGAAAACCTCGCATGACTTCGAAGACCTTACAGATATTCCGACCTCTGATGAAGTTTTGTGCAGATCGAAATTTCATCTACCTTACAACGCAAGCCGATGAACATAAGGAGTTCCTTCAATTGTACTAAAATATCATGGAAGAGAATCTTGAGGAGATCACTAAAGAGTGGTTGGAATACCTCCTTATTCCAGTAAACCCTGCAATGATGTTTAATCTTGACAGCCCAAAAAATGCACACGATACACCCGAACCCAGTAAAACGAAGAAGACCAAAGAAGTACAAGAATTAATAAGTTCCCAAGGAAATATTGCTTCAGTATCCCTTGACCGAGGGGGTGACGATGAAGAATAATAAATAAATGGTACAGGAGCTGAACAGAAGTAAGGTGAAGTAACACCGCTGAGAGATGAGACTGATCCATTGAAGAAGAGGAAAGTTTCTTCCTCGAAACCTTCTTCCTGGAAGAAATCAAGAGCCATCGTGACCAAGATGAAGACCATGCTTACTACTAATGACTTTGACTTCATCATAGCTACCCTCAACAACGCTTTGCTGGAAATTATGGAAAAAAAAGAAGCTAAGCAGGAGGAAATGTATGATAGACTTAAGGTCAAGTTTCGAGAGGTACAACAGGCCCTTCAGTCCAGTCACATAGTGTCTACTGTTCCCCTATCATCAGAAGAACTAGACTTGGGAGATGAGCTATCCCAACTCCACCGATTAGCTGATGCGGTCGAAGCTTGTCTTCGTCGAGCACAAGAAGAAGTAGAACAAGCTACCCAGACCTTGAAGCAAGTACAAGGTGACATTGTAGAACAACATAGAATTGTAGAACAAGAGAAGATTGATCTCCAGGCCAAGTTTTAAGAGGAGAAAGCACAAATGAATCAAGAGAAAGAACAATTGCTCACAGAGAAACTCGAAGTAAAAGAAGCAGTAAACATAGGCCTCCACTCTATGACAGGATTAGAGATACAGGTTGAAGATCAAGTAACACATCAAGTAGAGAAGCTTGCAAAAGTTGTCCATCAGCTACAACAATGAATAACAGATTTAAAGCTCCGCATTGTACCTAACACCCCGTAGGATGTAAGGGACCAAAGGGAAGCAAATGATCGAAGCGCAGTTGAAAGAATAAAAGTCCTTTCCCTATAATGCAAGAAACTGAGTGATCGTAGTGCCCATACATATGAGAAAATAATTGAGAATCCAGAACTGAAGGCACTGGAGTCACAACTCCAGGAAGTGAAGTATCAAGCAGAGACAATACAGGTGCAGTTGAATCCCTTATCAGTTGTGCAAAGAATGAAGCAATCCCAAGAGAAACACACTGCCCAATAGTAGGTCCTTACTATTTAGAGTAGATTTATGGAATTAACTCAAAGGCTCCAACCTGTACAGGATGAGGCTTACCAACTGTTCACAGAAATTGAAGGTCGAGGAGCGGAGTTGGAGCAAGTTGTCACTGCAGCTGAAAAATGCCTCGAAGGACTTGTCAATGAAGCAATCATATAAGAGTTCACTGAACAGGAGGCCATAGCACAGAAACAAGTCGAAGCAGCTCGAGCCAAGCTTGAGGATTTTGAAGCAATACTAGTAAGATTATAGTGACTTGGGACGAGTCACAGGTGAGTGTTGGGGGCATGTTGGCCCTTGACCAAGTTTTGAGGATTCTTGGTCATGTTTGATTGGATTTTGGGACTTCGAAAGGATGTTGAAGGCGAAGTTCAAGACGAAGTGGAGATCGCGGGATCTCGGCCTCTTTTAGGGCCCTTTTGGGATTTGGGATTATGTAACAGGTATGGGAATGTTGGCCCATGGGTTTACCCATGCTTAGGCCTACTTTGTATGTATAAATAGAAATCTAGGCAATGTAAGAAGCAGTTGAGTTGTTGCAAGTTGGCTAAGTGCTAGAGTTGAATCTATCTGATTAAGAGCTATAAGTGATTTGGTGAATACTGTGTGAGACTTGCAGAGCTAAGTGCAAGTCATTGTAAGAGGTTGCATGCTTAGATCTACTTAAGGAAGGAGGATCTAGTGAGCTGTGCAAATATCCTGTCCTCAACGGAGTAGGGTTTTTGAGGATCTATGCATGTAACCTATTGAAGAAGATAATAAAGAAGACAAAGAGTTGGTGGAAGTAGCCCCAGGGTGGGGGTGAACCACGTACATGGTGTGTTTCTTTGCTTTGTGCAATGTGTTGATGTGCTTAGTTCTTTAATATATATGAATGATCCGTTGATGCTTAGTGATTAATAATATGGATGGATGTTAGATCTGACTATAATACATGTGCTTAGTGCTGAATCTTTTAGGATCTGATCTGTATCATCATGCTAAGTATTGTTAGATGCTAGATCTAGTTAAATACTGGGCTATGCTGTAATTAGGGTTTAACTGCACTGTAACTAAGAACTGCATGTTGATAAATATAATTGCTGAGTTCTCTGTTAAGTAATTAGAATCATAGATCTATGACCCAACTAAGGTTGCATACACTGGAGTCCTGTAACCACCCCTACCTCTACCTCGGGTGAGACTTCATTTGCTTTGCAGGTGTTTCCAAAAGGGCCAGTAGTTAGGGTTTTGTTGGTGCGTTGTTGTAGCGTTGAAACCTGGGTCTGCCCCTGTGCCAAAAAACTAATTCTGAAGGGCCACATCAGACCAACCTCCTCACCTCGCGGGAGCCTAATGTTCTAGTATAGAAGAAGGATGAGAAATTGTGACTTTGTATTGATTATAGATCCCTAAACAATATCACAGTCAAGAATCGATACCCAAATCCTCAGATTGATGATATTCTTGATCAACTCAAGGGAACCAAGTTTTTTAGTAAAATTGAACTGAAGTCAAATTACCACGAGGTGCCAATTGAGCAAACTGATGTGTGGAAGATAACCTTCAAGTCCAAAGAAAGGCATGTTTGAGTGGTTTGTCATACATTTAGGCTTGAATATTGCCCTGAACAGATTCATGCAGATGATGGATGATATATTACGACCATTCACAAACTCCTTTGTTGTTGTAGGTTTGGATGACATCCTCATATTCTACAAAAATTGGGAGGAACATTTGGAGCATATTCAATAGGCATTGGAAACCCCGCGACAACAAAATTGTTGATTAAGGTTGGTTTTCATTGATTTCAAAGGGGGATATTGTTGATTAAGGTTGGTTTTCATTGATGTCAACCCTTGAAGGAATTTGAAGATGTAATGACCCTACTTAAATAGATGTATATGATTATTAATTATAATTAATTTAATAATCTAAATGTCCTAAAATATTAGATAAACAATAATTATTTCTTAAAATAACATTAACTAATTTATTATTATTAATTAGTTATTCATGATTGTCAATGCTTAATTTAAGTATTAATTAACTCATTAATTAATAAGGTAAGGAAATAAAAAGAGGATAATAAATTATACAGTTAAATTAAGTTACGTACCCAACAAGGGATAACATATTAACTACAAGAGGATAAAATAATAAAGGGGAGGATAAGGGGTATTAACAAGGGGTAGGTAAGGGAGTAAAGGCACAAGTCAGTGAAAGGAGGAATAGGGAGGGAAAGGAGGTTTACGGAAGGTCATTCGACGGGGGGAGGAGTGATTGATTTTGGGGGCTCTGGGATTTGTAGAGAGAAGTTAAATTTTGGAGTGGGATTGTATCAGTCAGGCACCGGGGTTGTTGGAGGTTTTGGGCACAGGGGCCAGGATATCCATATGATATCCTGGAGCTAGGAAGTTACCTAGTTGGCAGGGAGGAACTAGGTTTTGGACAGTGTTTTCCAATGTTTTACAGTGCAACAGCGGTCAAGAAGGCATTTGGACAAACGAAGGGTTATTAGCATCAGGTTCAGGTATTTATTTAAAATTATGCATTGTTTTTTTATTATGTTTAATAAATTTTATTATTATTGATAAATTTGAATGCGAATGTGATAAATGAAGGAAACTCTTGAATTTTACTGCTATGTTTAAAATAAATGGTTGTTTAATTTATTTGGCCCCTACATATGGTATCAGAGCCCTGGTTCAAAATCTAGAACCAAGGGCCTACCTACCCACCCATAAATTTAAATAAACACTCCTATTTAGTTATAGTAAATCCATAAATAAATGTATTAGGGTAAATATAAATTTGGGCCTTAAGGGCCAAGTTCCCAGCTCCAAGATCCAAGCTCCAGTCCCGCCTAACCTTCAAACCAAACCAAACGCACTATTATTTGATTATATAAACAAATCTAAATATAAATAAATTAAATAAGAATTGAAAATGTAAAAAAAAATTAAAAATTACCAAACAAAAAAAAAAAGACAGATTGACGCAAGCAGAGCCTAACTAATTGAGCTCTTAGCTGCCTGAATCGAGTACATATATGAAGGGTATTGAAGCCAGTAGAGTCTTCTGTGAAAGTAAAATTAATTCATGTGAACTGAGAGAGAAAACACATTTGTCCATAAACTGCATGTTAAAACTTAGAAGCCATAGTAGCTTAGAAGCCATAAAATTAATTCAGCTACTAGCTTATCTTATCTTGTCTTACGATGTGACCATTGAGATGTCTCACCCAATAAACTGACCTTATTTTGAGGCTATATATTTGTTGTATTGATGTTTCTACCAATGAATAAGTATAATGTTCAAATAAAAGAAAGGAAGAGGTCTGTGACAATAAGGGAATTAATTATTAAACACATCAATACCGACTGCTAGTTCAGATCTACTAAATTTTAAAAATGCCAACTACAGAGCCTAAAAAGAAAGGAAATTCATATACCTCTTCTCTTTCCCGTTGCTTCCGAACTTTGCCATGGTGTTTCTTGCCAGGTCTATTAAACTGTGCATCCATTTCCTGTTCAAATGTAAACTGGTGTTTTTCTGAACTACACAGAGACTTTCATTTTTTTTTTCCTTGTTTGAGGGCATCCCTGCATTAGACGAAGCATGCCTCAGAGCCATACTGAATGAAACTTCTCCAAATCTAAGTCTGATGCAGTCTAAGCCACGAACTATTCAAAATGACTAGATAATTCCCTAGTTAGTATACCTACCTGCAGAATGTGGGATAACTGAGGAGCTACGAGGAACCCAAATATTCTACCTGTTTCTCGAATCACAGTCTCGTTGATAGCACAAGTGAATAAATTCCAACTGTTCCATCCCATTTACGAGGTTTGGCCGACTCCATTATTAAGCTGAAACTTTCCATAATTAGAATTATTGTACAATATGCTCCAGGCCTTTGGCCCCTGAATACTCCACGAAGTCTGTCGCCCTATGACGGTGGTGGAAAATTTGGCCAAACGCAGACACTTTATTATGCATTTAGCTCCATGAAGAAATGCATCACTATCAACTATAGTACACAACTCTGTCATCCATCCGCGGCATACCGGGAACTCGCAACCGAGTGAGCCAGCGGCCTTGGGATTGAAACCGATGGGCGACACAAAAATACATCCTTAACGTGTTTATGCATTCATTCGTTCTGGCGGTGGAATTTAGCGACGCAATCTCAGCTGACGAACGATCGTGCAAAATATAGTGAAAATTCGCTGTGTAATACAGTATTTTATGCATTACCAACTGTATCATTGAATAGAACATGGTCGGTGAAGCACTGCACAGAAGAAGATGACAACAAAACCCTGTCCTGCTGAAGACCACACTCAACTAGTCGCGGGTTCGAGTTCTGCAGTGTCCATCATGCACCGATCCAATGTCTGCCTCGGTGGAGTTGCATTGCATGTTAATGTTTTTTACACCATTTAGCTGTGAGAGCTAAGCCTCAACCTTAATTATTAAAGCTTTAGAGTGCCCCCGGGTCACATGGCCAACCTGAGAAGAATGTAGCAGCCCCCACTTATTACACTGGTTATGGTGATATTTCTCTTGGACCTCGAAGGTAGCCAGTTGGCTTCTTCTTCTTCTTCGCAACCGTCCAAGGACACTTAAGCACTTCTCGAGTTCAAAAAGGGTATCCGCGAAGACCCGCTAGGGCTTGTGCTTGGCTCCTGGAACCAGACCTCTCTTGAGAAAGCTGGAAGGAGCTGTGCAAGAGCATCAACCCTGATGAAGCCAAGAGCCGAGGAAAGAGGTGAGAGGTGGCAGAGGAAGGACACATAGGGTTGAAGAGACAGGTGTTTGGTACAGGTGTTTGGTACTGAGAGCCGGAGGCCGGGCACGTGGGCCTCATGCCAGAAGCTCGACCTTAAAGGCTGCCAACGAATGCCAAGGATTTTTCTTATATATATTAATGTTTAGTTTAATAGTTTATTTAAAAATATTAATACGCCCTTTTGAATAATTAAATTTTCATTTTTCTTATTTTGATTAAATTTTAGTTTTATAATTTATTTAAAGGTATTAATACGCTAGTGTAAATTTAAATTATTAATCTCTCTCTCTCTCTCTCTCTCTCTCTCTCTCTCTCTCTCTATATATATATATATATATATATATATATATATATATGATTATGAGGTTAATTTAAATAATTTAATAATATAGGGTTAAGAAAAAATTATGGAGTCCGCGGGGATCGAACCCCGGACCTCCCCACCAGTCAAGTCTTTACAAAGTCCGCCCTGCCAATGCACCACACGATGTGACTTTTACAAATAAATTCACATATAAATACTTTAATTGTCATACCCAAGACCACCCACCAAGCGAAGCATCTTAAGAAGAACACTAATGCCGAAAGGTACATAGCACTGGTGAACGCTGAAATGTGGCTGGAAGTTGGGGATAACTATTTAGATGCCACAGTTTAATCCTATTTAATCATTAAACATGGTAATTATATAACCTTACAACATTTTTTTAATGTTATTAGGTAAATGTTAAAAAAAAAAAGAGTAAACATGTTAATGGATGCCTTGATAAATGCAAGAAAGTTATGAACAATAAATCTGGCCCATTGTATTTGGAGGACGACTGAAAATATGCCAGCATATTCAATGCATAGCCATCAGATAAGGGTTTAAGGTTAAATAAGATTAAAAGATCATTAATTGTGCCCATTGGCAATAGGTGTACGCATATCGGCGTAAATTAATAAACATAAGGTCGGAAGTCATTTTAATCAAGTTGTATATGAAACGTTAAAAGGGCTTAGACTAGGACAAGTGGGAAGGAGGCGACATATGTACTAGGAGAGTAAGCATAGGAAGTGGCGAGTAAGGAGCAATAATAGCGTAGCTACAGGGCAAGGGAACCAATAGTTATTTTCGTAGGGGCGAAGAAATCAAGCTTAGACACTTAACCCTAACCCTAACCTAGCCAATCCCCTAATGGAGTAATGTATGTTTACAGACAAGTAAATAAAACTTACACCTAACCCTATTTCTTGTTTGAGTAGCACCAATTTGAAACATCCTAGAAATCACCCTGACAACTTTGGTGGATGCAGGTCAAAGCATACAGGATGGTCAGGACTCGAGGGAGTCGAGGTAGGGGAGCGTCATTGAAAGCACTGCCAACACCGCCAGCGCCACCACCACCATCGCCCGAACTAGCCCTCATACTACGCTCGTTGGAAGCCATCAACGAGACTTTAAAGGGGCGACAACCAGCAGGTACTGAAGTGGAACCCCCACCGTCTGGAACGGGTAATCCAGAAGCATCAAGGGATTCAGGGGGAGGACCTCCACCTGAAGACATCACACGAGAAGTGAAGAAGATCAAACTTCCAGAGTTTGCTGGAGGTTGCACCAGTGAACACGCAGAAGCATGGTTGGAAGGCATGACAAGGTGTTTTGCCTTAAGGGACTATGCGTCCAACTCAAAGGCAAAGATCGCAATTTTTTAGTTAAGAGACAACGCTTTGAACTAGTGGGGCAACCTGGAAAGACAAATGCACCTTACCCTAGACACAGTATCTTGGGAACTTTTCGAGGAGAGGTTATGGAGGAAATATCTACCAGCATACTATGAGGAACAATAGGTAGGGGCATTTGATGCCTTAGTACAGGGAAACAAAACGGTAGAAGAATATGAGATCAGGTTGATGGAACTGGTCAAATATGTTTCGTATATGGACAATGACCAATGACAGGAAGAGCACTTCGTGTATGGATTGAACCCTAATATAAGAGCTATGGTGCGGATGTGGAAACCATCTTCTGTAGCAGAAGAAGTGGAAAATGCGCATTATGCGGAAGAACATATGAACTTGACCAGGGGTACAAGACCGACATTTTCGCATCACCCAGGATTTGTAGGGAAGGCCCTGAGGACATTTCCTAGGAGAGGGGGCTCAAGGCCACCACCATATGGTAACATAGTTGCGCCAAGGACAATAGCTGCAGGGATTTCAATGGTAGTGAGTGCAACATCTCGTTCATCGCCAATGGTGCAGACAGGTCCACGACCATCTTAGGGAACAACTAGTAGGGGCAGGGGTTCCAGGGGAAGGAACTCATTTCAGAGACAGACACATAACCATGCACAGGTTCAATCTCATGTTACTTGTTGGGGGTGCGGGGGACCCCATTACCAATGCGACTGCCCAGAGTTACAATCAGGGTTCGTGCACAGAGAAGGAAAGGCACCGATGGGGAGAGCAAGTAGCAACCACCATATTTACGCAGCGGTTAATAATTGCCAGGTCGAACATCAATCCATGGTGGTGGAGTCATCAGGTACGCTAAATCATATCAATGTTAAGATTTTGTTTGATTCTGGTGTGACAGAAAGTTTGATTTCACCATCTGCATTAGAAAAGAGTGGGTTGGCAGCCTACGAGCACGATGACTTTAAACAAGTCGAGATGGCTTCGGGGGGAAAACAAGCGGTAGGACCTAGTGTTGATAATTGTATAGTAGACCTGGGAGTGTGTACTACCAGGTTGAAGGTATACGTCACTGCTCTTGTGGCATATGACCTAATAATTAGAATGGATTGGTTAGCAGCTCATCGAGCTTTGGTAGATTGTTTTGCAAAGAGGGTGCTTTGTGTCGATGATGAAGGAAGACCAATAGAGATCCAGGGTGTACAGAGAAAAATGGCGTTACACTTTATATCCACTATGAAGGTTAAGCGATGCTTGAGACAAGGGTGTCGAATTTATGTAATGGAAGCAGTGAATGAAAGGAAGGGACCCTCATTGGATCAGTACCCGGTATTGTCAGAATTTTAGGATGTTTTTCCGAACGAGTTACCAGGGTTACCTCCTGAGAGAGAGCTTGATTTTACC
>JZKD02S0022255.1:74084-89550 GCA_000966675.3 Picea glauca
AATAAATTATTTAAATAATAAATTTAATGGATAAATTACTAATTGGACAAGTGGTTAGAAGTTGGTTAACCCTAAAATAAGGAAAGTGGGTTAATATGGTTAAAAGGTAATCCCTTGAGGAAGCTACATGAAAGTATAAATAAGAGGAAAGACCCTCTCATTTTATATCACACTTGAGCATATTGAATATCTACAGGTGATTGAGGTAATGAATGGATATTTAATCCAAATTTCAAAGAGAAGGTGAAGTAAATAAGGTCGAAATTCAAGGGAGGATAAATTATTTTGATGATGCTTTCTAAGGTATGTTATTTACAGGTCATCTCACCATTTTTTGCAATAACGTTTTTTCTAGAATGATTCAGACCGTGAAATCAATAGGATGTTGATAAAACATATCCAAGTAGCTGTGGTACTAATTTAATCTTGTGGTTCATTGTAGTTTTGGAGTTACACTATGGAAAATAGGGTTTTTGGCTAGTCCTGAAAGTAGTCTAAAACATGTGTTTCAGGAAAAAACGTCATAAATTCTTCATAACAGATCCAAATTAAGTAAGAAAAAATTTGCTGGTTAGAGTTCAGTCTTTAGTAATATGTGTAAAATTTTCATATCCATACAACAAATATTCCGTGCGGGGCACGCTCTACAAGTTCGCTCTCTAGAATAAGCCAAAACTCAACACGGTATGCCATTTTTTCTATAACTCCTTTTCTAAGAGGTTCCAAGTAGTGAAAACTGGAGGAATTGCATAAACCACACTGAAGAATAGTGTGTACTATTTTCAGATCTTTATTCATTACATGTACATAGTTATTATTATTTCAAGTTAGGGTTGTTGACTAATCCAAAACTAGTCATGTGAGACTAAAGAAAAGTTTGATGAAAATGCTAGTCTCTTTTTGTTAAAGTTAAGGAAGGTTTGTAGGTATGTGATCATATACACCAGGTATATGATCCAGGTGTATATTAGTGGCCACCCACCTTTTCCAACTATCTCAAAACAGTTTTCTGGAATTTTTGGTAATTTACTATTTTTAGCACTTTTTCGGGTCCTGAACTTCCAGAGCCGTTTTGAGGCCCTAAACGACGTTTGTTTGGGAAAACAGGGAGACACATGGAATTTTCTTCGATGTTGCTCACATCAAAGTTGTATTACTTGGATATATGTTTCTAACGAGGTATCGAGTGCCCCAAATGAATATCGTATGCAAAAGTTACGCCCTCGAGAAGTTGGCGTATCAACTACCCCGTCAGGGCCCACAAACCTTTTTGATTTTCGTCTTCCGAGGTTAGGTTTTTGGATTTTACTTATGATTAAAAGGATCTTAGAGCCTCCTTGTAACAATCATCTTCTTGTGAATGCGAGTAGCGAACACATCTCTTCTCATAGATAAGATGCCACCATTCTAACGAGTCTTTCACTATGTATTTTTATAGTCTTTGTACATTTTCGCTCATTAATAGAAAATTGTGTATTACTGTATCTCTGTGTTTATAGTTGCATCTCTGATACATTTATGTTATATTATTGGATATCCTAGATATATCTATAAATTTATTTATTATATGTCCGCTTTCATTTCATGCCGAAAATAATCTAGATCAGTGGTATCAAAGCAAGCTTCTCTTGATCATTTTTTAGTGCATGTCCCTGACGAGGTCCGAGTATATAAAGTTGAGTATCGATCTTGTCTCTCTTGAGGAAAATTGATCTAGCACACCCAAGAAAACTTCAATAGCTGAAGAAAAGAAAAATGACATAGCAAACGATTCTATCAATCTGTTTCTTGAGATATCTCTCACGCGACAGAGGGGCAAAATGATGGAGATTTTTTCCCACATCCTTCAATGTCTGCTGATAGAATTAGGCACATATTCATCAATATGCCACTTTGGAGGAACCTCACCTTTTAAGGTACATGTCAATTTTGATATTCCTATATTTGAAGGTCAGATAGATGCGGATGCCCTAGACAAATGGTTAAATCTGCTTAAAGGTTATTTCTCTGTTCACAATTTTTCCGACAAAGAAAATATCATCTTCGTGCTCCTTAAGGCTCTACCCCATGTCAAACATTGGTGGGAAACTTGTTGGGAGAAAATTTCCACAGAGGAGTCTGGAATATATGGGGTCGAGCCCACTTGGGATTTTTTTGTGGATGTGGTAAAGGAACAATATTACCCTGTTGGCAACTATGATGACCAATACATGAGATGGACCACATTGTGACAAGAGAGGGGCCAAGAAATTACATATTTCACCAATACCTTCCATACCTTGCACACCAAGCTGGGTATCAAAGACTCTGAGCAACATATGGTTCTGAAATACCGCGGAGCTCTACAAAGATAAATCCAAACTGAAATGGATTTTCTAGACATCTCATCACTCGTTTCTTCTTATTGATATGCTGTTAAAATCAAGTAGAAGTTTAAGCACCAGAACAAATGGGAGTTCAATTCTACAAATCCGCAACAACCAAAGTATGAGAAATATGACCCTAACAAACAACTTCCTGAAAGCTAGTCTAAGCCACTAGAAAAGAAGGGTCACAGAAAGACGAAGAATGACACTGGAAAATGGTGCGATTTCCACAAAATCCCCTGGAACAACATCGATGATTGTCACTCAAAAAAGTCATTGGTGGCCGAGATTAAAAAAAAGGAGTCGAACCCTGATTTAAAATTTGATTATGAAAATATTGGTAAAAGACAGATCATCGATGCAGACCCCACTTCTATTGTCGCGACTGCAAAAATTCAACCAGAAGAACCAACAGATCTTGAAGAGGGGGAGTGCCTTTTTAATCCACAGATGTGGGTGAAGGGGACCCCACTACATTTTATTGTTGATAGTGGAAGCCAAAAGAACCTCATTGTAGTAGAGGTCATCAAACAGTTGGGATTGTCAACAACACCACACCCGCAACCATACAACATCGTGTGGCTTTGCCAAGGATGAGATCTTAGTGTCAGCCAATAGTGTTGATTGTCATACGACATCTAGCCCTTTAAGGATGAGGTATTATGTGATGTTTCCTCATTGGATGTCTGTGTTGTTTTGTTGGGACAACCATATATGTGGAAGCTCCATGCTATTTATGAGTCTCGATCTCGTAGTGTCATTGTTACTATAGGGGGTCATCTCTATAGAATACCAGAGGTAGTTCCAACTATTGTCTCACCTAAATAGTGCCGCAAGGTAGTATCTCATACTACAAAATTCAGCTTCTTCACAATTTGTTCAAACAGGGAACAAAAGGATACTGCAACCACTACAAGCTTGACCCAAGAACCTTCTATCCAACATAATCAAGTCGACAAGATTGTAACAAAACAAAAAGATTCCTTATGCACACAGTCATCTCAGATAGCCCGACTGGTTGAACAAAGTCAACCTTGCTAGCAACAGGTTCGTGACAACCTTCCACAAGCTAAGAAACACAACTTCTCCAACAAGGTAAGCAACTCATCAAGATGCATATTCAACAAACACTTTTCCCTCTCCTTTAGCACTCAACACAATGGAGACCATTGCTTCCTAAGGAGGGAGGATTGATCTAGGTGGATATCGGTGGCCACCCACCTTTTCCAACTAACTCAAAACAATTTTCTGGCAATTTTGGTAATTTACTATTTTTAGTAGGTTTTCGGGTCCTGAACTTCCAAATCTGTTTTGAGGCCCTAAACGACATTTTTTGGGAAAATGAGGAGAAACATGGGAGTTCCTTCAATGTTTCTCACATCAAAGTTGTAGTCCTCAGATAGATTTTTGTAACGAGGTATCGAGCGCCCCAAACAAAGATTGTATGCAAAAGTTACACCCCTGGGAAGTTGACGTATCAACTACCCCAATCGAGGCCCGCAAACCTTTTGAATTGTCATCTTCCGGGGTTAGGTTTTTGGATTTTACTTATGCTTAAAAGGCCCTTAGAGCCTCATTGTAAAAATCATCTTCTTTAAAATGCAGCGGTAAAAGACACATCATCTGATTGAGAATCTGATTCTGAAAATACTAGTAAAAGACATATCATCAACACAGACCCCACTTCTATTGTTGTGACTGCAAAACTTTAACCAGAAGAACCAACAAATCCTGAAGAGGGGGAGTTCCTTTTTCATTCATAGATGTGGGTGAAGGGGACCCCGCTTCATTTTATTGTTTATAGTGAAAGCTAAAAGAACCTCATCTCATCAGAGGTCATCAAACACTTGGGATTGTCGAAAAAACCACACCCACAACCATACAACATCGTGTGGCTTCTCCAAGGATGATATCTTCGTGTCAACCAGCAGTGTCGATTGTCATACGACATCTATCCCTTCAACGATGAGGTATTATGTGATGTTTCCCCATTGGATTTCTATGATGTTTTGTTGGGACAACCATATATGTGGAAGCACCATGCTATTTATGAGTCTCAACCCTGTATTTTCATTGTTACTCTAGGGGGTCATCTCTATAGAATACCAGAGGCAGTTCCAACTATTGTCCCACCTAAACAATGCTGCAAGGTAGTATCTCATACTACAAAATTCATCTTCTTCACAATCTATTCAAACGAGGAACATAAGGATACTGCAACCACTACAACCTCGACCCAAGAACCTTCTATCCAACAGAAGCAGGCCGAAAAGATTGCAAAAGAACACAAAGATTTTATCTGCACATAGTCATCTCAGATAGCCCGACTGGTTGAACAAAGTCAACCCTACTAGCAACAGGTTCGTGACAACCTTCCATAATCTAAGAAACGCAACTTCTCCAACAATGTAAGAAACTCATCATGATGCAGATTCAACAAACGCTTTTCCCTCTCCCCAAAGCACTCAACACAATGGAGACCATTGCTTCCTAAGGAGGGATAATTGATATAGGTGGATATTGGTGGCCACCTACCTTTTTCAACTGGCTCAAAAATTTTTTCTAGCAATTTTGGTAATTTACTATTTTTAGTAGGTTTTCATGTCTTGAACTTCCAAAGCTGTTTTGAGGCCCTAAACGATGTTTTTTGGGAAAACAGGGAGAAACGTGGGAGTTCCTTCGATGTTTCTCACATCAAAGTTGTAGTCCTTCGATAGATTTTTATAACAAGGTATCGAGCACCCCAGACAAAGATCATATGCAAAAGTTATGCCCTTGAGAAGTTGATTTATCAACTACCCCCAACGGGGCCCACAAACCTTTTGGATTTTCATCTTTCGGGGTTAGGGTTTTGGATTTTACTTATGTTTAAAAGGCCCTTAGAGCCTCATTGTAACAATCATCTTCTTTCGAATGCGAGTAGAGGACACATATCTTCTTAGAGATAAGATGCCACCATTCTAGCAAGTCTTTCACTCTGTATTTTTATAGTCTTTGTACATTTTTCGCTCATTAATAGAAAATTGTGTATTACTATATCTCTGTGTTTATGGTTTCATCTCTGATACATTTCTGTTATATTATTGGATATCCGATATGTATCTGTACATTGCTTTATAATATCTCTGCTCTCATTTCATGCCGAAAATAATCCGGATCAATATATTACAGAGTTATAAATCATATTTGGATGATGAAATTGATGAGCGATTTTGGTTGAGGTACATGTTGGGTACATGGTTGAGACAAGTAGTTGATGATGTTGGTACATCTTGATGAGTCATAGTTGATGGTTTTTCACATACATGAGGTGTATAGTTGATGATGTTGGTACATCTTGATGAGTCATAGTTGATACATGATTGGAACATACTTGGTACATGGTTGGATGCACTTGTTTATGGCATAGGTTGATTACAGATTGTTTGGTACATGTTGGTGCATGGTTGATGCATTTTTTTATGGTACAGGTTGATTATAGGTTGAGCTACAAGTCGATGCCTGGTTCAGGTTTAGGTACATGTTTACAACAATATATCTCAAAGTGATAGTGTATCAGTGGTTCCATAATACTACTTATACGTCAGGGCAGTTGGATGAGGCAAGGAAAGGTGGTTGTAGCCACCTTCTAGTTGTAGCCGGAGAACATAGGGGGTTGTAGCCTCCTTCTGGTTGTAGCCAGAGAATTGGGGATTTGGAGCTTCCCTCAGGTTGTAGCCAGAGCAACTAGGGGGTTGGAGCCTCCTTCTAGTTGTAGATGGAAAACAAAGGAAGTTGGTGCTTCCAATGAATGTAATTCTTCAAGACATATAAGAAAAAACATTTTGTGGTTTTCTCCTGCTTTGGGTTTCCACGTAAAACACTGGTGTACTATGTATGTGCATGATTGTTCATTTGTTCATTTCTTATTTACTCTGCAGTTATTGGATGATAATGCTATATTGATATAACACTTGGATTATATGGTTAAAAAATATTAAATTTCTCTATTACTGATTCACCCCCCCTTTCAGTAATCAAACAATTGGTATTAGAGAAGGTTCCTTCAAAAATACGTTTAACCACTGAAAGGTAGATCATGGAGAGCAACAACTTGTATAAAAATGGAATACCACGGTTTGATGGACAAAAGTATGCATTTTGGAGCATAAGGATGAATAAATATATACATTCACATGGATTTGAAATTTGGAAATCAATTGTATATGAATACATAGTACCAATAGTTCCGCCAACAAATGACAAAGCAGTGAAAGTCAGTTAGAATAATTACAAAGCCACAAATTCACTTCTCAATGGTCTTGGTGAAACAATATTCACCAAAGTTGCACATTGTAAATTCGCTAAAGATATTTGGGACAAACTTTGAAATATTTATGAAGGAGATTCAAAAGTCAAAGCAACAAAGCTTCAAACTTACAAAGGTCAGTTCGAACAACTAAAGATGAAGGAAGATGAGAATATTGCAGCTTACTTCTTACGAGTCGATGAAATAGTAAATTCAATCATGGGATTGGGAGAAGAAATTCAAGAATCTGTAATTGTTCGAAAGGTACCAAGATCTCTTCCTATGATACTAGACCCTAAGATATCAACATTAGAATAAAGAGCATATATAAATTCAATAAGAATGGATGAACTACATGGAATATTCACAACATATGAAATGAGAACTGAACAAGAAAATCCAGAGGTAAAAGAAGTAGCCTTCAAAGAATCCAAAAGATCAAAGAAAAAGGGAAAGCAACAAGAAAAAGAACATAGCAACAATAGTGACATCTCAAAAGATGATGAATAAGTGGCCAACTTTGTCAAAAGACTGAACAAGGGAACCAACGACAGGTATAGAGGTAAGCTTCCTTTAATTTGTTTTAATTGTGATGGTATTGGTAATTTTTCTAACAAATGTCCTCATAAGAAAAAGAGAAATGATGAAGGTTACTCAAAAAACAAACAAACATATAAAGGAAAAAGAACCACAAAGAAAGTTTTCAAGAAAAGATTATGCACCAAAGAAGACATCTCATCATGAGATGAAGATGAAGTCAGTGACACTAAGACAGAAAGGGTTCTATTCATAACAGTAGAAGACTTTGATAAAGAAGACTCCAAAGAAGAATATGAAGAAGCCGAGAAAGAATATGAAGAAGTCAAAGAAGAAATTGAAGAGGTATAAGTTGACTACTGAGAGGAATCGTTGAGTTCCATAGAAGTTATCAGAAGAGAAAAGATGAAAAACAAGAAGCTACAAGCGGAACTAGACAAGAAAGAAGACACTCAGGAATTAGAAAAAATTATCACAAATTGAATAAGATAAAATAATTGAAGAAGCACTAAAAGAATAGCTAGAAGGAATACACAAGATCATTGAAAATTTGGAAGCATAGATTCTCACATTAAGAAAGGATCTTCAAAAGAAAAATATGCAGAACAACTCAAAAGTTTTGAATGAAGTTATCAGCAGTCAAAGGCCTAATCATGATGAGTTCTGACTTGGATACAATCAGACAGAAAAGGGATCAAGCTAAAAAAAAAAAGATCAAGAAACATATCCAAAAATATATGCAAAAACAATCAAAGGGGATAGGGGGGTCTACAAAGAAAATTACGAGGACACTCCTCCACCGAGAAGATTTAGATTTTAGAATCAATGACCGATAGAAACATACAGGTCTCAGGAAGAAGAAGGATTCATAAGATAACCTCCTTTTAGAATATCTTCAACTCCCAGGTATCAAAATATATTTTTTGGTTTATGTTATGCATGTAATAATTTTGGACATAAAGCCATGAATTGCAGAGCTAACAACAACAACATAAACAACTTTGAAAGTCATACACAAAAGGGTTATCCAAGAAGTCCTAGTGAAACATAGAGAATGAGTTACACCAGGCTTGAATCATTAAGCACTGAAGTGGAATGCTACAAGTGTAACAACTTTGGACACATGGCCAAATATTGCAGAATGAAAATCCCTCCTAGAGAACCACAATAGAACAACAACAATCATAGACAAGAACCTCAGAAAACGACATGGATAAGAAATCATAATCAATACAAAAATGAAGAATGCACACTCGCTCTACAAGCTAATCAGAATAAACATGGTTAGTATGTTGATAGTGAATGTTCAAAACACATTACAGGTGATAGAGACAGGTTTCTTACATTAGTAAAGGAAAGAGATGTATCACTCTCCTTCGGAAATGATGATTCAACTAAAATCATTGGAAAATGAATAGTCAGAATTGGGAACAAGAATACTAAAGTAGAAAGTGTTCTACTAGTAGAAGATATGAAACATAATCTTCTAAGTGTGAGTCAAATTTGTGACCAAGGTCATAAAGTTACTTTCTATTCATTAAAATGCGAGATAAGAAAAGAAGGTTCAAAAAAATTAATTGCTACAACTGCGAGAACTTCAAGCAACATATATTTGTTAAGTGAAATTGGAAATGAAAAGTGTTGTCTAGGAAAGGAAGATGAAATTTGGCTATGGCACAAAAGAATGGGTTACATACATTTTGATAACCTTGTCAAAGTCAGAAAAAGATAAGCAATCAAAGAAATTCCCTAGATCATGAAACCAACCAACACTTTATGCAAGCAATGTCAACAAGGAAAAAAAACAAAGACCAGGTTCAAATCAAAGGAATATTCAACAAAAATACCACTGTAAATTGTGCATACTGATCTAGTTGGACCAACTACTACAAAGGGTTTAAAAGGTGAGAAATACTTTATGTTATTAGTTGATGATTATACACGAATGACTATAGTTTTCTTTCTCAAGAATAAGTCAGAAGCTTTTGAAAACTTCAAGATCTACAAGGAAATTTGAAAATGAAATGTATTAAAAAATCAAATGCTTGAGATCTGATAATGGAGGAGAGTTAAATTCAAAGGAATTTATGGACTACTAGAACAGTCATGGAATAAAAAAGAAATTGTTCGTTGCTAGGACACCTCAACATAATGGAGTTATTGAAAGAAAGAACAAGACAATACATGAAATGGCTCAAGCAATGCTAATGGATTCAAAATTGACAGATATTTTTTAGACACAGGTAGTGCATACAACAAATCACATTCAAAATAGAGTAATGCTCAGAAAAAACACTAACAAAACTCCCTATAAGCTATGGAAAGGAAGACCAACAAATGTGAAGCACTTCAGAGTTTTTGGAAGAAAATGATACATCAAAAGAGAATATGGTAGAATGGGAAAGTTTGAATCTCATGTGGACAAAGAAGTACTTGTTGGTTAATCAAGTACAAGGAAATCATACAAGTGTTACAACCTGAGATTGAAAAAATTTGTGGAAAGCATCAACGTAACAATTGATGAAATAGGTAAACAAGAATTAAAGGAAGAAGAAAATGAATCAACGGAACAACTTTACAAAGAAGAAACAAAAGATAAAAAAGAAGTAAAGAGGAATATGAAGAGGATCTGTTGAAGTAGAAGATCAAGTTCAACAAGTGACTCCAAAGTCACCTAGCAGACGAGTACAAAAGAATCATCCTTTAGATCAGATTATCGGAAACAAAGATGCAGGAGTTGAGACTAGAAGAAGAATCCATTCACTAGAACAAACACACCTAGAACTCACATAACTCCTCAAAGTTAGAGAGTTATGGCCATGTGAAGTTGGATAACCCTCATGCGTCATGTAGAAGCCCCAAAAGGTCAAAGTAGTCAAAGTGGTTTAAGAGATTTTTAGAAGGTAAATAATAAAGTGAAGTGATGAGTGTACTATAATTCAAAGTGAATACAAAAGAAATTATTTAAATAATAAAGTTAATGGAGAAATAACTAAGTTGACAAGTTGTTAGAAGTGGGTTAGCCCTAAAATAAGGAAAGTGGTTTAAGATGGTTAGAAGGTAACCCCTTGAGTTAAAGTGAAGTGATGAGTGTACTATAAGTCAAAGTGGATACACAATAAATGATTAAAAAAAAAGTTAAAGCATAAATTACTAATTGGACAAGTGGTTAGAAGTTGGTTAACCCTAAAATAAGGAAAGTGGGTTAAGATGGTTAAAAGGTAACCCCTTGAGGAAGCTACATGAAAGTATAAATAAGAGGCACAAATCTCTCATTTTATAACACACTTTAGCATATTGAATATCTACAGGTGACTGAGGTAACCAGATGATATATAAGCTGAGTTTCAGAGATAAGGTTAAGTAAAGAAGGCCAAAATTCAAGGGAGGATAAATTCTTTTGATGATGCTTTCTAAGGTATGTTATTTATAGGTCATATCACCATTTTTGCAATATTTTTTTTTCTAGAACGATTCAGACCATGAAATTGATAGGACATTGAGAAAACATATCCAGGTAGATTTGGTACAAATTTCATCTTGTGGGTTATTGCATTTTTGGGGTTACACTCTGTGGGAAATAGGGTTTGTGGCTAGTCCTGAAACTAGTCTAAAACATGTGTTTTAGGTAAAAACATCATAACTTCTTCATAACAGATCGAAATTAAGTAAGAAAAAATGTGTTGGTTATAGTACATTCTGTATTATTCTATGTAAAATTTTCAGATCCATACAACAAATATTCTGTGTGGCATGCTCTACAAGTTCGCTCTCTAGAATAAGCCAAAATTCAACAAGGTATATGCCATTTTTGATATAACCCCTTTTCTGAGAGGTTCCAAGTAGTGACACCTGGAGGAATTCCATAAAACAAACTGAAGAACATTGTTTACTATTTTCATGTCTTTATTCATTACAGGTACATAGTTATGATTATTTTAAGTTGGGGTTGTTGACTAATCCAAAACTAGTCATGTGAGACTAAAGAAAAGTTTGATGAAAATGCTAGTCTCTTGTTGTTAAAGTTAAGGAAGGTTTGGAGGTATGTGATCATATAAAACAGGTATATTACAAAGTTACAAATCATATTTGGATGATGAAATTGATGAGCTATTTTAGTTGAGGTACATGTTAGGTACATGGTTGAGACAAGTAGTTGATGAGTTGGCACATACATGAGGTGTATAGTTGATGATATTGGTACATATTGATGAGTCATAATTGATGAGTAGTTGATACATGATTGGTACATACTTGGTACATGGTTGAATGCACTTTTTTATGGTATAGGTTGATTACAGTTTGTTTGGTACGGGTTGGTGAATGGTTGATTCACTTTTTTATGGTACATGTTGATTATAGGTTGATGCATGGTTCAGGTTTATTGGTATAGGTTGTTTGGTGTAGGTTTATTGGTACATGTTTACAACAATATATCTCAAAGTTATAGTGTGACAATGGTTCCATCATACTACTTATACGTCATGGTGGTTGGATGAAGCAAGGACAGGTGGTTGTAGCCAAAGAACATAGGGGGTTGTAGCCTCTTTTTGGTTGTAGCTAGAGAATTGGGGAGTTAGAGCTTCCTTCAGGTTGTATTCTGAGAAACTAGGGGGTTGGAGCCTCCTTCTAGTTGCAGCTGGAAAACAAAGGAATTTGGCTCTTCCAATGAATGTAATTATTCAAGACATATAAGAAAAAACATTCTGTGGTTTTCTCCTGCTTTGGGTTTCCACGTAAAACACCGGTGTACTGTGTATGTGTATAATTGTTCATTTTTTCATTGATTATTTACTCTACAGTTATTGGATGATAATGATACATTGATATAACACTTGGATTATATGGTTAAAAATGATTAAATTTCTCTATTACTGATTCACCCCCCCTCTCAGTAATCCAACACAACGTTATATGCCAATTTGGAGAAGTGTTCCTTCGACATGTAGAGAATCAAATATTTAGGATACATCATGGATGAGAAGGGTGTAAATGTGGATCCTTCCGAGATCTAAGTCATCCGTGATTGGCTGACCTCGAAAAGAATGATCGAGCTCCACAACACCTTGGGCCTTTGTAACTTCTACCGATGGTTTGTGTTGGGGTTCTTTCATATCTCTTGGGACCTAATCCAAGTGACCAAGGGTGGCGCAAAGGACAAGTTTGAGTGGTTCACACACCAAAAAAAATCATTCGAGAATATGAAATCTCTCCTCTGCTCAACACCATTCCTCATTCTTCCATACCTACAATGATCGTTTGAGATTGAGACAGATGATTTAGATTATTCTATTGGTGTAGTCCTCACTGAATATGGGCATACAATAGCATATGATAGTGAAACTATGTCTGATGTTGTTCAAATATACCCCACCTATGACAAAGAGATGTACTCTATTGTCCAAGAATGTTGACAGTGGATGCATTACATTATGGGGAAGCAAATGATCATCCAAATTGATCACAAGCCTCCACAATTCATGCATACATAAGGAAATTTACAAAATGATTGCCATCATAAGTGGTCCACGTACTTGCAATAATTCCACTTGAATATCAAGTACACGAAGGGTAGCACCAACCATGTCTCAGATTGCCTTAGTCGACCCCTAGTGGAAGCGCTAACCACAACTCTCAACTCCTGTGGACATGAGACTTCTGGATGGCCACAATTATACAATAATGACTCTAACTTTTCTACTTTCTATCAGACATTGAGCACAAGAAAACAGCTCCCAACTTTCATCTCTAGGATGGATTATTATTCCATATGAGCCACCTCTATGTTCCTTCAAGTGAGTGTGCAAAGATGATCTGGGAAGCTCATTACAACTAGGCAGTGGGACATTTTGGTGTAGAAAAGACAGTGGTAGTATTGCAGAAGAATTTTTGTTTGCAGAAGCTTCGACAAGATGTTCACAAGTACATTATATCATGCACCACCCGCGCCATTATCAATCCTTCCATCAAGAAACATGGGCTATACACCCCTTTACCTACTTCGGATAGGCCTTGGGAGCGCATATCCATGGAATACATGTCCGGTATTCCTTCAACCAAGAATGGGAATGATTGTGTCTTTGTAGTCATCGATCGATTCTCTAAGATGGTAATTTTGGCACCCTACAAGAAGAGCATCACAACCGAGGCCACCACCTAGCTCTTCTTCACACATGTTTGGGTTCATTTTGGGCTACCACAAACTATTATCTACAATTGAGATGGTAGGTTCCTAAGCACCTTTTGGTCTAGCCTATGGTCGATGATGGACACCAAGCTGACCAAATCGATTTCCTTCCACCCACAAAATGATGGACAAACAAATGTATTCAACATGATGATTGTTCATATCCTATGAATGCATAATTCCAAACATCCATGCACATGGGATGAAAACATTCCTTATCTTCAACATAGATATTGTTGGAATATTGGTTGTTATCATTGATGTCAACCTTAGTCATTGGTTGTAGTCATTGATGTCAGGGGGAGCATGAGTTTTTCCATCAATGAAAAATGGGGAGATGGTTTGAATATTGGTTGTTGTCATTTATGTCAACCCCAGTCATTGGTTGTAGTCATTGATGTCAACCCTAGCCATTGGCTTTTGGACCCCACATTTGACCGAAGTAGATAGAAATGAAGGAAATTACACATGCAGATTCAAAACTCGAGGATGGATAGTATAAGTGACGTTGCTTCCGGTGGTATGTGGCACATCACATGGATCCTCACGATTAAGAATAAATGAATTTTTGAATATGAAAATGTGAATTGAAGCAAAAACTACATGTCATCCCTAATGTTAAAAGGAAGTGACATAAAGGGTATAAATACATATCATTATACATTCGTTTTAAAAAACACACAAGTTTGTTAATGAAAAAGGAGATATAAGTTGAATTTCAGAGGAAATATGAAGTAAAGAAGGTTGAATTTCAAGGGAGGATGAAGTCTTTTGGTGATGTGTTCTAAGGTATATTATTTATAGGTCATCTTACCATTTTCAATATAAATTTGTTTCTAGAATGATTGATATGGTGAAATTCAGAGGCTACTGAGAAGAAATATCTAGGTACTTGTGGTAAAAATTTCATCTCTTTATACGCTATACTTTTGGAGATACGCTCTATGTAAGATATGGTTTTTGACTAGTCCTAAAGCTATTCATAAACATGTGTTCTAGGTAAAATAGTGATAACATCTTCATAGCGAATCCAAATGAAGTGATACAAATTTCACTAGAAAGAGTACAGGTTGTAATTTCTTGTGTACGGATTTTAGAATCTTATGTTAAATATTGAGCGGGGGGCATTCTATACAAGTTAGCGAATAAAGAGCTAACTTATTGTTATATAAAGAGATAAAGAGAATTTTGTGGAAGGAAGGGGAAATGATGGAGAGGTCAACCCTCTCTTGATATTGGAGGATTGTATATTCCTTTTGGAGGTTTATCACTTCCTTTATATTTGGAAGTTGTATCTTCCCTTGGAAGTCATTACTTCCCTTGAAAAATAACTATTGATTATTTCTCATATATTGTGTATGGTGTATTGTGGTGTATTGGTGTAACTCTTCTACTATTGTTCATTGCTCATTGGATATAATTGAATATATAACCTGTTTGAAGTATAAGTTGAAAAAGTTTTTAAATTGTACTTGATACTGATTCACCTCCCTCTCAGTATCAACAGATACAACATAGCCCTCCACAACTCCATTGGCCACAACCATTTTTAGGTGGGCTTGGGGTTCCAACCATTTCCCCCCATTGATGTATCTATTCCCATTACAACCACACATGAAGAGTCCTCCCATGCTTAGACAGAGGTTGATCGGGTAGCCAAATGTTTTGAGTGCATCCAACACATCCAAAAACAAGTTCATGATATTGTGTATAAAGCCAATGAAAAGTACAAGCAACACCACAATAAGAATGAGGCACCACACAAATTTTAGGTGGGAGATAATTTCTGGTTGCATTTGAAGAAAGAGCGCCTCAATGGACCCCATAAAAATATTTTCCCACTTTGATACGGGCCTTACACCATCACCAAGTCAAGTCTATGGGTGATAATGATTTTGAATTAAGTATTCCTCCTTTCCTTGGATTGCACCCAATTTTTAATGTGGAACTGCTCCGACCATATTTTCCACCTCTCTTAGACACTTTAGATGCGGATGAGAAGTTGGCTCCTACAGAAATCAATCCTTCCTGCATAGAAAATGAGATAGTGGATTGGATCATGGACACCAAGACAAAGGAAACCCACCA
>JZKD02S0022255.1:100680-111366 GCA_000966675.3 Picea glauca
CCTTTATAAGTTGAGGGGTCTAAGTGGTGCAGTATTTAGAGCATGCATAACATCATTCTTGAGAAGGAAAATGACTTTCCCCACATCCAAAAACCTTACAATGTGAAATTTAGTTAAGATGCGCGGCCTCCAGTGTAGACAGAGGCGCATATGGTGCATTTTCACTGACAATATTGAGAACTAAAGCGCATGCGCACAGAGAGAACGTTGCGCAGGTGCATGCGCGCAAGATGCGCGTCTGTGGAGTGGAATACCCGCGCGCCTGTGACAAGTGACTGAGAAAGAAAATTCGGATGTATTTCTCTCAATTCTCCTGCGAATTGACTGGTTAGCAGGTCGACGAAGGCCGATTTGTGTCCCTACAAGTTAATAAAACCAAAAGGAAAGAAAAATAAACCCAAATGAAGGAGGAATTGATACCTACTCCCCAGTGGATTCGCCAGTCTGTTCGCACCCAATTCGTCACCTGGTGAGCAAATCGAGGGTGCTTACATGCTCTGTTGGGTCTTGCAGAGCATGACAGCTGTGGAAGGAAGGGTTAGAGGAAACAAAACAAACTACAAGCAAGAATTAAACAAAAATAAACTAAAACTATGAACATATGGATAAAGAAACAATAAACACAAAAAGACACCGATATCACCAATGGTTTTGAGCTGATCAATTGATGAAACCAGAGCACGATGAAGGAAGGGAACTGTGGTTCCTTCTTCCCCCAAAGGAAGGCTCTTGAGGCCCTCACAAACTTGCTTTCCTTACAATGCGAAGAAATGAGACTGATGGTGAAAGAACTCCCAGCACATCAACTCAATGGAGAGGTGGATGGCTCTATGAAATGTTGCCAATGTGTTATCATCAAAGAATGAGCCCTTGACAATCTTAGCAGCATAACAATACCTGAAATTCCTTGCGAAAATAATGTTCCTTCATGGATTTTTATAGCAGATTACTGGATGATTATGTAACCTCTTCAAAGTGTGAAAAGGGGCTCTTTAGGGCTTCATTAGGTCATTAACCCGCCTACCCTGCGGATTCAGCTCGGATTTGGGAGTCAAATCAGATTAGGAGCTGGTCTGTAAGTGGTTGAGAGGCCGACCAATTCAATAAATGCACCGTTTTAGCAGGTGCACGGGTTTTTTCGTTGATAGCCGCGCGTCGTGCGCGCATGCGCGCAGAGTACGTTCTTGTTCTGCGCATGTGCACGCGCACCAAACTACTATGAAGCGCCCTTCAATTTTTGGTTACTTTGTATAGTTTTTGACCCTTCTGGAATGCTGTGAAATTAATTCAGTGCCATGAATGACTTCATTGTTGTTTTGACGATGCAGAGTTCTTGTTGCCATGTGCGGACGAAATTTCGGTGATAACACATGGCTCCTATAACCCAATTTCACTTCTAGGTGAACGAGAACAAGTGTTAAACTATCTGAGCCTTCTATCAATGCACTCCTTACAGATGACTTCAACTGCACTCATTGCAGGAATCCTTGCTCAGATAGAGAAACAATTGGAACTCATTTCTCCTACTTCCTTTCTCAGATTTCAAAGACTCAGCAAGAAATCATTCATACATAGCATGTAAAACAAATGCATAACAGGAAGTAAATACTCATGAGCATAACATTCAACATACATACACAGAGAACAAACAAAAAACCATGGATTTGAATTAAACTCTTCTATTAATTCAAGATCTATACATGGGTGTTCTTCCACATCTCTTTGTATGATCTTCTTATCAATGATCAGAATTATGTTACAATGCACAATGAGGGTGTCTATATCTCGTTTCCCTCTTGCACTCTCAAACAGTCTAATCTAGAATTAAAATCCTATCTACCTGCATTAACTATCTTAAATGCCTCCTACCTACTAAGGATGAGAGCGTATGGCTCAAGGTCCTGATTACAATATACAAGTGCGCCTCATCTTAAAGGTTTCATTTAAGATGGCACATCAATTCCCAAGGGGATTTCAAAATTCGTGTTGGCTTGTCCAACTGTCCACTTGCATTCTGCGCTGGCTCGCTTGAACTGGGAGATGCTCCTGCATCATACTCCCTCGCTTGAAAATTTGTATGGGATCCTGTCCATGAGCTCCTGCATGGTCTGTCCATGCTTTAGAATCTCTGCTTCAGTCTCCCAGCTGGCATATTCAACTGGATGGCCCTTCCACTTGTCTAAATATTCAAAATATTCTTTCCTTCTGGTCTTCTTACCCACTCGTTTATATAGTATCCGCTCCATCTTTGGATTATCTGCAACTGGCATCTTCTTTTGCCATTGAACCTATGACTGTTCATCACTTCCAGTCTCTATTTCCCCAGCTCTATATGGGTATAAATCTGAGATATTAAATATCGGATAAATTCTGATCCTATCGGGTAATTCAATCTCATAAGCATTTTTTCCCATTTTCTTCAAGATCTTGCAGGGTCTGATTTTCTTCATCTTCAATTTATTATACGTTCTTCTCGGGAACCTTTCCTTTCTCAAATGTGCCAGAACCAGATCACCAACCTTGAATTGAAGTTGTCTTCTATGCTAATAGACTCTCCTCTTGTACTCCTGACTTGAATTCTGTAATCGCTCCTTCACTTGGCTGTGAAGTTCTTTCATCGCCTCAATGAATTCTTCTGCACTAGCGCTCCTAGTTGCAGTCTGTTTTGAATCCATTAATTCATAAATTCCCCTCAGCTGTGTGTCATAAACAATCTGAAATGGACTCTGTCCTGTACTCCTGTTCACTGAGTCATTATACGCAAACTCAGCCTGCGGAAATATACTGTCTCAACTGTTGTGGTGCTCTGTCACCAAGCTTCTCAGCAAATCTCCCAGACTTCTGTTTACCGCTTCTGTCTATCCATCCATCTGCGGATGATAAGCCGAAATAAATAACATGTTAGTTCCCAACTTCTTCCATAAGGGTCTCCAGAAATGTCCTATGAAATTCGTATCTCTGTCCGAAACTATGCTCCTTGGTAAGCCGTGAAGTCAAATGACTTCTTTGAAAAATAGATTCACGATATGAGTCGCGTCACAGGTTTTCTAACATGGGATAAAATGTGCCATTTTTGAAAATCTATCCACCACCACAAAGATCGAATCAAATCCTCTTTGCGTTCTTGTCAACCCCAATATGAAATTCATGCTAATTGCATCCCATGACCTTTCAGGTATGGGCAATGGTTGATAAAAACCTGCATTCTGCTTCCTCCCCTTCGAATGCTGGAAAATCCTACACCTATCCACAAATATCTTGACCTATGATCGCATCCCTGGCCAAAAGTATGACTCGCTCAGCTTTGCAAATGTTTTTTCATGACTGAATTGTCCGACCAATCCTTCACTATGTTTCTCCTTCAACAGATTCTCCCTCGTGGAACAATTTGGAATACACAACTGATTGCCTTTAAATAACAATACTTCCTGGATCATGTAATCGGCCCAATGGCTCTTATCTCTGAGAAATGGATTCTCATTTTCTTCATATGCTTCCTTGAAGTCTGGATCATCTACGTACATGTCTCTGAGATCATCAAAACCCAATGTTTTGACTTTGAATTCCTGCAACAACAAACACTTCCTGCTCAAAGCATTAGAAACTTTGTTAGCAGTACCAGAAATATGTTTTATCACAAATGTGAAATTATTCATATACTCAACCCATTTGACATGCTTATGATTCAAATTTTCCTGTTGAGTCACAAACTGCAGTGCATGATTGTCACTGTACAAAACAAATTCCTTGGGTATCAAGTAATGCCTCCACTTCTTTAGTGCTTGTATGATAGCGTAAAATTCCCTATCATAAGTGGAATATTTTATCTTTGCTTCATTCAGCTTCTCGCTGAAATATGCAATTGGCCTGTCATCTTGACTCAAGACCACTCCTATCGTAAATCCGCTTGCATCGCATTTCACTTGAAATGTTTTTCGGAAATCCGACAACACCAGAACAGGTTGTTCCATGATCTTCCATTTCAATAGATTGAAACTCTTCTCAGAATCTTCTGTCCAGTGAAAAGATTTATGTCTTTTCTTCATTGTATCCATCATCACTGCGCTGATTCCACTGAAATTCCTAATGAATGTTTGGTAGAAACTAGCCAACCCGTGAAAACTTCTCACCTCAAATATGTTCCTCGGTGATGGCCAATTTTTGATTACCTCCACCTTATCTGGATCCATCCTCAACTCATTTGCTGAAATAATAAATCCCAAGTAAATGAGCTCTGTCTTCATGAATGAGGACTTATTCATGTTTATCAACAGCTTCTCCTACTGCAATTTCCGCATCACTGTAGCCAAATGATTCAGATGCTCCGCTACTGTTTTACTAAAAACCAGTATGTCATCCAAATACACGATGACAAATTTCCCGATGAACTCCTTCAGGACTTCGTTCATCAACCTCATGAAGGTACTTGGCACATTTGTTAAGCCAAATGACATAACAAGCCATTCATACAACCCTTCGTTGGTTTTGAATGTTGTCTTCCACTCATCACCTTCTCTCATGCGAATTTGATGATATCCGCTTTTCAAATCGATCTTTGAAAAATACTTTGCTCCACTTAAGAAATCCATTAAATCATCCATCCTCGGCAATGGAAATCTGTACCTAATCATTATCTTATTGATCTCCCTTGAATCAATGCACATCCTCCAGCCTCTGTCTTTCTTCGGACTGAGTACTGTTGGAACAACACACGGACTCAAGCTTTCCATGACCAAACCTTTTTCCAATAACTCCTGGACTTGCCTTTTAACTTCTTCATTCTCTTGCGGTGTCAATCTGTATGTGGCTTTGTTTGAAAAACTGGCTCCTGGTATGAGATCGATATGATGGCTCACACTTCTCATCGGTGGCAACGAACAAGGTAATTCGTCCACTACTATGTCAACGAACTCTTCCAGTAGTTCCTGAACCTCCTCTAGCAAATCATCCACTCTTGTGCTAGTCAGAACAATCTTCGGTTTTCTGACCACAATGAACTGTGGATCCTCCTTCTTCTTAACCTCGGTAAGGAGTTCCTTCCCACTCATGAGAAGTACTATGTTGCTTACTTCTGGCTTCACGTCCTTGTCCTTAATTGGAAGCAACATATGAGTCCTCCCATTCTTTTCTAAGGTATATGTATTAATCCTCCCATCATGAATCACATTTCTATCATATTGCCACGGTCTACCCAACAATATATGAAAAACATCCATAGGAATAACATCACACAAGATTTTATCATTATATCCAGATATCTTGAATTCAACTAAACATTGTTTATGACATTTACCTGGTGTCCCTTTTGCATCCACGAAATTCTATACGGGCTCAGATGATCAATCGTCTCCAGCTCCAGCTTCTCTACCATCTCGGTCGAAATGAGATTATCTGTGCTACTGCTGTCTATAATGACCTTGCACACCCTATCCTTGGTCTTTCAAGAAGTCCTAAAAATTATGGTCTTTTGGACTGAACTTTCCACCTCTTTCTCTGGTGTCAAAAGGACTTTTCGCATCATGAGCGATTTTCCACCTTCAGCGTCTTCCGCCTCAACATTTCACCCCTGTGCTTCGGCGATGTGAGTCTCTCCACTATCCTTCTTTTTCTATGGACACTTGAATGACTTGTGCCCATTTTTTCCACACATGAAGCATATGATTACTCCACCTCTTCCTCTTCCTCTACCTCTGGTACGAGGAAACCTATTATTATCAGCATATCCTCCTCTCTGCTCAGTATGTTGTTCTCTTTGCTCAACGTATTGCCCTCGCTGTGAACTTCCACCTCTCTCAACTCGAGTCTGAGGTTTCTTCCAGTCTTCCTTGGGCTTCTGATATTTTTCATGGGCAACTGATTTGCCTCTGGGCTGACTTCTACCTCTGCCCCTTTGACTCTGCTTTCGGCTAAGATTCTCTTCAAGTTTCAGAGCCATTTGATAAGCATCCTCTACCGTTCGGATGGTCACCATACTCATTTCATCTTGAATATCATATCTCAGTCCATTCATATACCTGGCCACTTTTTCGTCATTGCTTTCGCGATGACCTGCCCTGGTATTCAACCTGTAAAACTCTTCAGTATATTCCTTCACTGACATCAGCTTCTGTCTTAAGTTATGCATCCTATTGAACAGAGTAATTTGATAGTCTCTCGAGATGAATTTTTCCTTCATCTTTGCAATCATCCTATCCCAGCTCTTAATTTTCTGCTTGCCTTGGCAACGCCTATCCGCTTGTAGTTCATCCCACCACAAGGTTGCATGTCCTCTTAGTCTCGTGATGGCATCCCTGAATTTCTTGTCCTCTTCAATATCTTCATAATCAAAGTAGGTGTCTAGAGCTCTAATCCAGTCTAGAAGCTCTTCTACATCCAGATTTCCCTCATAAACTAGAATGTCCATCTTCACCTTTGCACCCATTCTTGCAATAGCTTTAAGTAAGCACTCATTTGGTACATCTTCTGCTGTGACTTCTTCTTCTCCATGTCTAGCATCATCTTCATTTTCAGACTCACTGATATCTCCCACATTAGCTGTGCGCCTTTGTCTTATCTCCATGTCCACAACTCTAGTGCGTAAGTTATGCAGATCTCTTTCTACTTATGGATTCTGCACTTCTTACCCCTTCCTCTGGGCATTTCCCTTTCCTCCTATGGATCAGGTGATTGTCTATCTCTTCTTCTCGGTGGCATGGAAAATTCTCCTTTTCCTCACTACAGAAAGCAAAGAAGCTTTTCTAAGCTCTGATACCACTTGACACAGGCGCGCTCTCAAGCATGTCCGCTCACAGGACCTTTCTTCTCCTGTGGCTCGAAGAACTCTTAAATTAGCTCTTCTATCCCCTATCGGGATATCTGTACCCACAGAATTCTCTGTTGGGATCTCCCTTTTTACTTATCGGGAGATCGGACTTCGTGGAATCGCGAGGTCAATGGTCGAGCGTTGGTTCTACAAATCCCTGATACCCGATATAAGTCAACGTTCACCTTTACCTTCTCCTGTCAGGACTTCTCCTATCGTGATTTTGCTACTCGCGATGCCAAGAAACTCAGTTCTCCGACTCCCGATGCCCGATACGCCAAAACTCCGACGCACGAGCGAGTTGTCCCTTTAACTTCCCGTCACTTCTATCGGGATTTCAGACTTCGCGGGATCACGAATCTTGATGTCAATGTTTTGAAACTTCTCACTGTGAAACCCCGATAACTGGTGCCACCTATCTTCCACTCTAACTATTGTGGTCCAACACTGCTCTACCGTCGTCGGGATATCACATTTCGCGATTCCAAATTGCAAGAGTATCTTGTCCTTGAAACCTTTGATACTACGAACCCTGACTTCTTCAGATCTTCTGACACGCGTCCCTCTCGAGATCCACGACTATGATCCCCTCGTTATTTCGGAACTCAAAAGGTCTCGAGATCTTGACTTTTGAACCTCCTATATACCAATGAGTCCTGGTTCCTACCACGTGTCCCAACAGATAGACAGCTCTGAGCTCGTCGAGATTTCCATAAAGGATTTGCTGATCTCTGGTCCACGGGATCCCCGATTTCTCGAACTCCGATGCTTCAATATTCCAATGCTTCTTGGAGTTTCCACTATGCTAAAAAAGGCTTAAACCCTATGAAACTCCTTCCAAATGAACGGTTGATGGGTAACTATGGGCAGATCCAATGGCTCACGATCCCTTGAGCTTAAACTCCAGACGTAACTGTATCCTGCTCGCTTCTCATGCAGATCTGACGGCTGACGGGATTTCGCAAATCCTCTCCACAAGATCCTGACCATTTTTCTTCTCCTACTTGATACGTTAATGAAGTGAACCAATGACTCCTTCCTGGACTTAATCAACTGTGACCCAAACCTCCGACTTCTTGAGTCACTCGATATGCTCCTACTCTTTGTGCTACCTTCAATAGCTTCAAAGGATTTATCCCTCCTGAGCTTTCTCACGACTTTGATTCTTAGGGAAGATTCTTGTGCGCACTGCTTCCGGCAACTCTCAGACACTTCCAAGTGTTGAATACCTTTGACTCTGTGCACTCCTGCAACAACAGTCCTTCAATACTCTGCTCAGGTTCACAACTGAGACTTTCCTTAGCCTGCGCACTCCTTGCACGGCTCCTATAACCCAATTTCACTTCTGGGTGAACGAGAACAAGTGTTAAAATATCTGAGCCTTCTGTCAATGCACTCCTTGTGGAGGACTTCAACTGCACTCGTTGCAATAATCCTTGCTCATATAGAGAAACAATTGGAACTCATTTCTCCTACTTCCTTTCTCAGATTTCAAACACTCAACAAGAAATCATTCATACATAGCATGTAAAACAAATGCATAACAGGAAGTAAATACTCATGAGCATAGCATTCAACATACATACACAGAGAACAAACACAAAACCATGGATTTGAATTAAACTCTTCTATTAATTCAAGCTATGTACATGGGTGTTCTTCCGCAGCTCTCTGCATACTCTTCTTCTCAATGCTCAGAATTATGTTACAATGCATAATGAGGGTGTCTATATCCCGTTTCCCTCTTGCGCTCTCAAACAGTTTAATCTAGAATTAAAATCCTATCTACCTGCATTAACTATCTTAAATGCCTCCTACCTACTAAGTACGAGAGCGTATGGCTCAAGGTCACGATTACAATATACAAGTGTGCCTCATCTTAAAGGCTTCATTTAAGATGGCACTTCAATTCCCAAGGGCATTTCAAAATTTGTGCTGGCTTGTCCAGCTGTCCACTTGCATTCCACGCTCGCTCGCTTGAACTGGGAGATTCTCTTGCATCAATTACATAAGCCAACAAATGGAACATCTCATTAAAACTTATGTTTCCTATGCAGAAACGAAGTAATTTTCTAGAATTACAAGATTGCAATATTGTATTAAATTTGCATTTGTGATGCATCAATTGATTTTGAAGAATGTGCAGAATTAGATAAGAATTTCTTGCAATTTTGAAGTGAGTTGTTACAGGAAATGAGATCATACCTCCATCTCTCACATACATGCTCTTACAATGAAGTGTTTATACTCTGCCTGGTATTTCTTTTTTCTCAGTTAAGTTTCTAGAATCTTAATGAGTGATTGTATGGTTGTTCCATGAGATAGATCTTAAGTTCATCTCTTAATTTCATGAGCCTATAATGATCAAATCCATCCCCTGAACAAGAATTTTGAGTTATAGTTTTGTTGATCAATTTTGATTTCTGGATTTTGAATTGTATGTGTGGAGTGTTATTTGAAAAACTGTGAAAACATAACATCTTGTTATTGATTGTTTCTTGATTGAGATATACTCATCAAACATAGGAACCTATCTGTTATTGGCAAATATATTGCATTGAATCTACTGATTACGAATCCCAGTTGATAATTTATGTTTGGTAATAGATTATGCATATAATTGCACCAAAAATATACATCAAGGAGTCCTTTCTATAGTATGGAGGACTAATCATAGGGGTATACATAAACACTTTTTTAAGCATGTCAAACTATCATTGTGCGAACTCATCCCAAATGAAGGGAGCCCCTTTATTCATCAAACACATAAATACCTTGGTGATGTCAACATAGTTTGCAATAAACCATCAAAGGAAATTGGCCTTTCCTTAGAGACTCTGTAACTGACAAATATTTCGCGGGAGGTGGAAACTGAACTATTTCCTCCACCTTTAACTGATCAACCATGATCCCTTTGTTGGATACAATGAAACCCAACAAATTCCCCAATATGACACAAAATGTCCATTTAATAAGTTTCAAATGGATAAAATAATGACGACATATTTAAAAAACAAGTCTACAGTGCACTGGATGATCTACCCTCTTCTGAGAGAAACCAACGAGGTAATATAGATAAGCCTCAACAATATGCTTCAAGTATTGGAAGGAAAATGACATGGCCTACTGAAATGTGGTTCCAATATTTTTTAGACCAAAAGGAATTTTACGATATGTGAAATTCCCCCAAGCACATATAAAAGTTATTTTGTGATGATTCTCGGGCCTGATCTAAATCTGATTGCAGCTGGAAAAACCATCCATGAAGGAGAATATTTCTCTTCCTGCACACTCATCGATAATATGATCAATGAAGGGTGTGGGGAAGTTGTAATTTAGACAATATTTGTTTAGATATCGAAAATCCATACAAACACGTATGGTCCCTTTCTTTTTGTCAACATGAACGAGATTCGACACCCATTCAATGAGAGGGACTAGGTAAATAAAAAATGCCTTAAGAAGATTTTCAACCTCAACCTTAATAGTTGTCGCCTTCCTTGGATTAAGTAGTCATAATTTATGTTGAACATGTTTAGCATTTTTGTAAGTGCGAATCGCATGTTCGACAATTTCAGGGTCTACTCCTGGCATCTCTTCGTAGGACCAAGAGAAAACATCGCAAAAATCCTTAAAAAATAGGTATATGTTGTTGATACTAAGAGGGGGGTGAATCAATATCAAGTACAATTTAAAAAAAATTTCAACTTATACTTAAACCATTCAATTATATCTAATGAGCAATGAACAATAGTATAAGAGTTACACTAATACACCACAATACACCATGCACAATATATGAGAAGTAATCAATAGTTATTGTTCAAGGGAAGTAATGACTTCCAAAGGTAGCTACAACTTCCAAATGTAAAGGGAGGGATAAA
>JZKD02S0022255.1:120850-147402 GCA_000966675.3 Picea glauca
TGTATTGTGGTGTATTGGTGTAACTCTTATACCATTGTTCATTTCTCATTGGATATAATTGAATGGTTTAATTATAAGTTTAAAAAGGTTTTAAATTGTACTTGATACTAATTCATCCCCCTCTTAGTATCAACAATATGCTTACAATCTCCAAAGAAAAATTATTAGTTTCTGTGGGTTTTGTGTCTACGGTATTGACCAGACCATTCAGTACAAAAGTGTTAGTTTGATCAATTTGATGCCTCAAGGGAGGTGATAGAGGATTCACTTCTACTTCTTTAGGAAAAATGTCTTGAATTATCCTTGATCGACGAGGTGGTTGATCAGTCACATTGAGTTGTCATCTCTAGGTGATTACCTACACACCTTCCTAAGAAGTCTACAAAAATAAAAAACACCACTAGAAAATCCCTAAAAAGAAACAACAATAAAAAAAAAACTTCCCAATATCGTGAATCAGATGGATTAGGTCTTGAGATCACAATAGTTAAAAAGTAAGGAAGGTATCTTTCGGACGAAGGTTCGGGTTGAATAAGTTCTGTGAATCAACAAATGAAGGAGTGAGAAGCAGTTACTCTCACCTCAAATAACCATCCTTATCTGGTGCAAGTATGAATGCTTCGTGGGGTACCCTCCAACAATATTAAAAAATGTGATATTATTTATGTCTCAGGTACCACAAGAAACCCCTCGAATTCACCTCTGAGATACCTAGTAAAATAAACTAAGGTCACCAAATTGTAGTCAACATCCAGGGGGTATAGTTGACAATTGGGATCGAATCTATGGGCAGGGTAACTAATCCCAAAGCCTTGAAAATGATTCCTCTCACGTAGGTAAGGGCATTGATGAAACCCCCAAAATATGATCTCTACACTACACTCAATCAATATTTGGAGGGGTTGTCTCCTTGGCTCTCCTTCACACAACCTTATGTTTGAATCCTATGTTACATGATATTCCCAACTATACTTATATGAAATTGGGTTTTGTACTTCGTATCTTAGACTCCTAAGTTTGTTTTCGGCCTTGGAAAAATTAACTTTCCAACCTGAACCAAGACGCTAGCTTAGCCTAGTTTGTTTACTCTAGGAAAACAAAAATGTCTAATTGATTTTAGTTAGAATTCATTTTATAAGGGTTGTTATTTACTCAAAAGGGTGATGGGTGAAACCGAATGGTGTTTTGACAAACCCAACATAAAAAAACACTTAAGAACACAAATGCAAAATTCAGTTCTTCACTGAAAATATGAGTGTAAACAACACTTCAGAATTAAAAAAAAAACTCTTTCTTTTTGATATGCAAATAATGGAACTTTTTCTTTTAGATGAAATGCACTTATTGATGCAACTTTCAAATGCAAGACAATTAATAAGATTTTGGAATTCTTTTCAGCAAAGCTATAGAAACAAAATGTTTTTCTTTTTCAAGTATGTAAATGCAAACTAAAAATTAACAAGCACTATAAGAAGAATAAAGAAAACTAACAAAGTTTCTCTCTTTAGTAAAATAAGGGCAAGGGCTCAAGAAGAAATACAAAGTTTAATTTCTAGATTTTTTTTTCTTTTCTTTTTTAAAAATTAAAAGGAATAAAAAAGATTTGAAAAACAAACTTTTCTCATTAATACTAGAAAAAAACAACAAAAAAGAAAGTTTAAAATACTTCAGACCTATAAGGATTCGTCAAAGACAACAATGAAAGAGAATCTTGGAAAAAAAGGCCTCAAAAAGTAACTTCCCATATTACCTCTAAAAATGAGAATGAACCAACAATGGGAAAGAACAATTTTTTTTTTCTTTATATAATACAAAAAAAACATCACAGGACTCAACAAACAACCACAAAAGAGTCTAAACAAGAACTTAGACAGCTCGCCAAACAACCGCAAACCATACAGATTTATTAAAAAAACCTTTCCTAGGATGATGTACGTGATTTTCTACAAGGAGACCCACATACAAATGAATATATACACTATCAAGTGTGCATTTGTACGCGACTGTGTCAACTACATCCTGTGTGTGTGCTCCAAAAAATTCAAAATTGAAGGAAGGAGGCAAGATAACTGAATCAAATGAAAAGGGGAAAGACTTTGATGATTGTAAACTACTGATTGAAGTACCAAGTAGTAGTCTAAGACAAAATAAAGACAAATAAATCAAGCAAACACAAAACTAAATCCCAAAGTAGGCCCACTAGGGAAAAGTCTCCAGTATGGTCACTATTTATTCCTACAACGAAACTCCCCTACAATAGTGGGATATACTGAAACATACCTATGACCATATATAAAGTACACTCCAAACATAATACCAAACTAAGATAAAATAACCAAATTTCACAAGAATAACTAACTTATTGAAAAAGAGGAAAATTGTCTCACCAAGATCCCAACGTTTGGTATTGCTCTCGATTGATGGATTCCTTTCTCTCCTTCCCAAGGGTTTCTACGCAACCTGCAAAAACCTTGAACAAAAGTATCTATACGAAGAGCTATTTATAGTGATAACTACCCATTAGTTCTATGTAAAATGACATAAAAGAATGAAGAAATTAGTATTCTATTGAAATGTATACAAAAGCATTGTAAATATAAACAATAATAACACAAGATACTTCGAAGGAATATGTTTTATGTATTATCAATGAAAAGAAGAAATGTGGCTACAACTTATACCTACTCGATGTGATGCTTCCCTGTCAAAAGAGATCCTATAGTCCTCCACCCCGACTCCTTCTATAATGATGTTCCTGACATTGAAGTCACCACAGGCCCAAAGAGAGAATATAAAGAAGATCTTGGAGAGAAAATGTTGGTGATCATAGGGAAACTAGAAACAAGGGTTTCCAGGTCAATAAATAAACAATAACAGGGATAAAATGGGCTCACAAACTCAATGAGAATAAATGAGTGCTTGCTCGAATGTGCAAAGTATCATTACCTTTCTCCATGAGGAAAATGTTCCTTTTATGCGGTCTCCGATTTGTTAGATACAATTGAGTATGGGAAAAATAAGTTAGACAAACAACTAATCCTGTAACTCATATTTAATTTGGGTATACTTATATTTTTTTGAAAATTTATTAGCCTGTATGCAGGTGTCCCTTAAGTATCCCATGTGTGCACGGGTAGCGTAACTGTTAGGGCATGTACATCCTTCACAATTTTGTTTTTTGGAAGGTCTCAAGGAGATATGGGGAATATTTGTTTGTAAGGAGGATATGGATAATGCCAACAAGAGAATCAAATATTTGGAGGTGGGATTTAATGCTATAACATCAACAATGCCCAATACTTACGGGTAGAATCTCCTCATTTCCATCTATGTTAGTTATTAGTTATTGATGTGTGAAATTTAGTTGCATATTTCCATCCTTTGAGTTGCATGTGAGAGTTGTTTATTGTTTATTTATCAACCATTGGGTTATGTGAATATTGAGTAGACCCATTTTATTCCTTTATAAAGGTCAGTTGGCCATCATAAAAAACTAAGCCTTTTTTTTAGGCTATTCTTGTTCTTCTTTATTTGGATTTTTATCTCATTCATGGGTATTCTTGTGTTCTTAGGCTATGTTCTTCACCTTCTATAGAGGGTTTTTGGTTAACATCGGTCTATGGATTCTCATTTTTCAATACCAAGTTGCTAGACTCGACACCAAACCTAGGTTGTGTTTGAGTGCTCAACAATACCATAAAATCGTCATGAAACATGAAGAAGGAACATCATCTTGTGTTCGAAAACATAGGTATTCCAACGTAGGATGAACATATTTAGTAACCACATACAAAACCAAATAAAAGATCAACACACCGATGTTTTTATGTGGTAAGACCCCTATGGGGAAACATCCATGACCCCAACTAACATGGTCACTTGAGGAAATTTATTAATGCAAAAGAAAATATATTACAAAGAGTTTCTCACAATCGATCATCGACAAATGAACCTCCAAGCTCTTTAAATATAAATCATGGACCAATAGATTGTTAAGACAGATATCAATGCAAATGTTAATATCGAGCAGAATATGATCCGTTAGATCACTCTATGTTGGTAATATATTGTGACCATTGGATTAAAAATGCATACTAAAGAAAAACACTTTAACCTAATGAAACATTAGACAAATTTGATCTGAACTAACTCATAAGTGTCTAAATATCCTAACATTTCCCCTTAAGAACAACTTGGGATAGGATTGAATAATTTACAAAGGGGACACAATAGGAGAAGGAACGAGGCATTAAAGCCTATACCTCCGTAATGGAAAATTTATAAAATCCTAACACAGATCAAAGTTTTGAAACTTCACTTATGTAATAGACTTTTTTAAATTCCTGCAACTTGATGTTCTATAGGGAAAATGAGAACTTCAGCGACTTGATCATGAATGAGATTTCTAATGAAGTGCATGTGTATCTTAATGTGTTTTCTGCACTGATTTTAAATTGGATATTTGGTGATATTGATGGAACTCTAATTGTTGCACCATAGGGTTGTCAAATGATACTACTAGAATCCAAACTCTAAAAGGATCTATTGAATCCACAATGATTCTTGATTTGCATTAACCATTGCTCGATACTATGATTTTGTTGAAGAAACATAAATAGCCTATTTTTCATACAAGCCCAAGTAACACATCCAAAACCAAGTCTGAAAACATAGCATGTAGTATAATTTCGATCATCGGGTCTCCAAACCAATTTGAATCAGTGAAACCAACCAACAAAGCAGTCCTCCATGAAGTATAATGTAGCTCGAACTGAACTGTACCCCAGAAATATTTGAGTATCATTTTATTTTCTTTCCAATGGCTCTCATGGGTGTTTTCATATACTAGGAAACAATACCAACATCAAAGGAAATATCAGGATGAGCATGCATCAAATATAAGAGGATACCAACCAACTGACGGTACAAAGTGACATCAACTTCGAGAGATGTACAAGTGGCAACAAGTTTGACTCCAGACTGGAAGGGAGAAGGGGATGGTTTAGAATCATCCATGTGAAAGAGGAGAAGAAGGTCACAAACATACTTAGACCAGGAAATAAATATTCCTTCCTTGGGTTTCAATACTTGGAGGCCAAGGTAATAATCTGAATGGCCTAAGTTTTTCATTTAAAATTTATTTTTAAGGATTTTTTTCAAATGGGTTAAAAGTTTAGGGTCACTTCCAGTGAGGATAAGGTCATCAACATAAATAAAAAGTATTATGAGATGGATTACTACTTTCTTGGTATATAATTTAGGATTATAATAGAATATAGAAAATACAGTGTCAAGAAGAAAGCTATCCATTTTAGCATACCAAGCTCGAGGATCTTTCTTAAGACCATAACAATATTTATTAAGGAAACACACAAAGATGGAGTCATTCTAGACATAAATAGAAGGTTGTTCCATGTACATTTATTCTTGCAAATCCCCATGCAAGAAGGAATATTTGACATCCATTTGATGGACCTCCCATTTATGTGAGGCTATAAGGAATAGAACAAGGTGGATGGAATTCATTTTGGCTACTGGGGAAAAGGTTTCATTATATTCAATTCCTTCAACTTGAGAGAATCCTTTAGCTACTAATCGATCCTCGTGTCTTTCAACACTTTCGTCTAATGCATACTTAGTTCTATACACCCATTTACATCTGAGAAGTTTTCTTCCTTTCAAAACAGGTACAAGATCCCAAGTATCATTCACCATTAGAGAAACACTCTTCATTTATTTCTATGTCCCAATATGGATGACTTGAAGCTTCTGCAATTTTTTCTGGATCGTGAGTGTTTGAAACTTGAGCCAAAATAGAAGAGGCTTGCTAGAATTATGAACATGTCTGGCACTGATCTGAAGGATCAAGGGAAAGATCACACTCTGATTCTCCCGTTGAACGAACCCATCTAGGAAGTGGTGGAACTAGTGCAGGTTCATGTTCAATGGAATCGTATGGAGGAAGGTGAGTAGGCAGAGGTGGATTTTCATACTCATTGTCATCACCTAAAGAAGAAGAAACCAGAACATGAACAAAAGGTAGCACAAACATCGAATATGGATCGCAGGATGAAAATGGCACAAACCTTGAATTAGGTTCATAGACCAAGATATTTTCATCAAATTTAACATCTATTCTAATAATAATTTCATTAGAACAATGTTGAAGAAGTCTGTAACCTTTGACATATTCATAATATAAAAAAAAATACACTTCTCACTTTTAGGTTATAAATATTTCCTTTTCACATCAAGAAGTGAGCCCATGCTACACTACCAAACACATACAAGTGGCTTACATATGGATTAATTTTATTCCATGCTTCTTCCAGTGTTATATTTTTTATATCCTTTGTGGGAGTGTGATTTAATATGTAATTCTTAGAGTTAATGGCTTCCGCCAAATAATGAAGACTTAATCCCTTAGATTATATTATACAATTAGCCATTTATTTTAATGTGGGATTATTTATCTCAACAAAACCATTTTTCTATGGTGTATATGGGATAATATGTTGCATCTGAATTCCCTATACAGTGTAGTAATTTGTAATTTTATTGTTCACATATTCTCCTCCATTATCTATTCTTAACCTTTGAATTTGATGTTCATATTGTTTTTCTACAAGGGAATTGTAGGCTAAACTCTTGTCAAAAACTTCGCTCTTAAGTTTTAATAGGTAAACCCAAGTGTTCTTGGAGAAGTCATCAATGAAAGTTAAGAAATATGTGCACCTAGTGAAAGAAGGAGAAGCTAGTGGACCACACAAATCACTATGAACAAGATGAAAAGGGGGTGAGGCATGCTAAGAGGCACATTTGTTAAAATTGTCTCGATGATGTTTGTCGAGAACACAACCAACAAAAAAAATATATCTCCAAGAGTTGAGAGGAAGACCAATAACTATATGTTGATTACATAGTTGCTACAATGAGCGATAATTTAGATGACCAAACTGCTCATGCCAAAGTAAACCAGTCGAAGTGGTCATATGGTATAGGTGATGGTTACATGTCGGTCAATGGTCCACACTTACCTTATTCCACTGTCTTAATCCAACGAACGCTTACCTTATTCCATTGGCTTAATCGAACGAACAAGAAATAGTTTTGAGAATCTTAAATCAATGACCAACATTATTTCATGAATTCAGCCTTCGCCACTTCAACTATGTTTTTTGGTAGGAGAAGTTGAATATCCCTCGATGTTGTAATCCCAGAGTGAAGTGGCCTGGTGACATCACTATTGACATGGCACTGGTTGAGTGGCTACTATGGGTCACCTAGATTCGTGACTTTCATATACCTAAAGTATAGGAACAGTTGAGAGTCCATCATTCGCATTACATAAGCCAACAAATGGAAAATCTCATTAAAACTTATGTTTCTTGTGTAGAAACAAAGTAATTTTCCAGAATTGCAAGATTGTAAGATTGTATTAAATTTCCATTTGTGATGCATCAATTGATTTTGAAGAGTTTTCATAATTAGATAAGAATTTATTACAAGTTTGAAGTGAGTTGTTACAAGAAATGAGATTAGACCTCCATCTCTCACATACATGTGCTTACAATGGAGTGTTTATACTCTGCCTGGTAGTTCTTTTCGCTCAGTTAAGTTTCTAGAATGTTAATGAGTGATTGTATCGCTGTTCTATGAGATAGATCTTAAGTTCATCTCTTCATTTCATGAGCCTATAATGAGCAGATCCATCCCCTGAACAAGAATTGTGAGTTATACATTTGTTGATCAATTTTCATTTCTGGATTTTGAATTTTATGTGTGGAGTGTTATCTGAAAAAGTGTGAAAAAATAACATCTTGTTATTCATTGTTCATTGATTGATCTATACTCATCAGACATAGGAACCTATATGTTATCGACACATATAGTGCATTAAATCTACTGAATACAAATCCCGGTCGATAATTTATGTTTGGTAATATATTGTGCATATAATTGCACCAGCGTTTTGGCGCCGTTGTTAGGGAGTTGTAAATGGTAATAGGTAGTATTTGAATCAGATTGTTTTAATGGTTTTGGATTCGTTTTATGGATGACCTAAGGGAGGAGAGAAGAGAGTAAGACGTGAGGGAAGAGCCCACACATACACTTTGGTGGGGTTTCTCCAAAGTTAGGTTTTCCTCTCTTCTTTTAATGCAAGTGTGTTTTTCCTTCTTTTATGCAAATTTAGTTTTATTTACGATGAAGTAAATTGTGCGAACCGATAACCTAGTGAAAATAGGGTCCTAGTAATGAAAGGAGTTCAAGTTTGGTGTGTTTTATTTTTGCAAATAGTTTTAAAATTCATATCTTTGATGATAAATAATTTTTGGGTTGCTGTAAGAACCCTCGAGTACTAATTTGTGTTGCGAGACATGGATCATCAACCAGCTAGAGTAATTCAAGGATGATCAAGAGCTTGAAGAATGTTCCTCCAAGAAATTTCTCACATTCTAGCAATAGCTGGGATATCCACCTCCCAGGAAGAGCATATCTTGATAGCAGTCAAGAATTTAGTTGTCTGTCCACAAGAAGATTTAGAAGTCCCTTCAGATTCCTATTGTCAATTTGTTGAGGAGACTAAAGAATGATGGATAGAATTCAATGGAGAGAAACCATTGGAACCTGAGATTGAGAATTTCTTATCATGCCTCTCAACATATCCTGTATGTACTCCAAAGACCAATCATCTTGAATAAGATAATATGTGTAGCATGGAAAATGAGCACATGTTGTATGACCTAAACAAAGAAGGGAAACACGAATATCTTGATCCTATTGAAATATGGTTCCAATTAGTTTTCAGGTCACACTACTCTTTTAACTTTCATTGTTATTTGATCTCATCATCAAAGCAGTTGGTCCTTCATACTCCTATATGCATTAAACGTTATCTTTTAAACCTGAGTATGGATATATTTTTAACCCTGTTACGCACATGGCTTCACTGGAAGTATTCCTATACTTGAAGGACATTTTATTTTGTTCAATTAGGTAAATAAATAAATAAATAAATATTGCATATAAGTAAAATGAAACATATCTTTCATACTTTTCATAAATGGGAATGTCAAAAGTTAATAAAGCAATCGGTTTAATATCTTTTGCTCCTATAGTAGATTTCTTTCTAAAAGTTATGATAATTTTGTTTGGAATCTTATGAGAAGGGAATATCTTCATCCTATGAATGCACACATAATACTGGAAGGGTTTCAAAAGCAGAGAAGGTATCCTTGTCAACATAAGATAACACTTAAGGGAGTGCTTCATGACCTATTTCTTCAAATTTCTTTTTTTTCCTTAAGTTGTTAAAAATGATGCATTCGTGCTTTATCATTACCTATTTATTTTAAAACCACTACTTCACAAGGATGATCAATTAAGTGATCATTTTAATGGCAGTTGAAACTAAATGTTAATTCCAAACTATTTTTTTCATAGCTAATAATTCAACTTTTGACATTTTCCCTAAATTTTCTGTTTGTAATCATGAATACAAATCTAGTTTTAATTAGTTCTATTGGTTTATTTTTAGCATATGTTCGCAAACTTTCGAGAAGCATTTTTTTAGCATCTCACATTGTTTGCATGAGGCCATGAAAAACATTAGGCATGGGGGAGTGGTTACTGAGACCTTCATATTATTTTGCAACTTCCTTCGGCGAGGACAAATCAACATGTTCAGTGCTGGGATTTGATAGTCATTTCCATAATTCTGGTACCATTCTATTCCGGTGCTGCATAATTTCGTTCTAGTACTTCTCTGTTCCGGTACTTCTCTATTTCGGTACTGTAAAATTTTGTTCCACTACTGCAAATAATGTTTTCCTCTCCGTTCATCCGATACCATGGGTAAAACTCTGTGTTCATCCAGTACTGTGGGAGAAGGTTTGTATTCATCCGATACTGTGGGAAAAACTCTGCGTTCATCTGGTACTATGGGAGAAGGTCTGCATTCATCCGGTACTATGGGAGAAGATCTGCATTCATCCAGTATTGGGAAAAAAATTGCATTCATCCGATACTGTAGGAGAGGCTATGTGTTCATTCGGTATTGGGAAAAACCTCGCGTTCATCTGGTATTGGGCAAGGTCTACGTTCATCCAGTACTGGTCAAAAATAAATCTGCGTTCATCCAATATTAGGCAAAAATAAATCTGTGTTCATCTAGTACTAAGGTGATCCAGTACTGGTAATGAGGTGTTGGTAGTCCTTATCCTAATTTCAAAGTTTTTTCTACTCGATTTAAATGCTTCAAGTAATAGGACGTATAAACTCAACATTTTTTCATCTTATTAAGGAATTAGACTAATTATGTATTAAACATGTGGTTACTCTCATACATCCTCCCTTCCTCAATTATTGTATGCTCCATACCATGAACTTTTGCAAGCCCTCATATACATCTCGTATAGAAATCATTCATCCTATCACTCTGTTTCTGCCGCCTATTACTTATTTTCATTTTTATGTTCTGGTATTGTTTTGTTTCGGTACTACAGAATATTGTTTCGGTACTGCAGAATTCTGTTTCGGTACTTCTTTGTTCCAGTACGACATAATTATGTTCTGGTACCGTCTTGCTCCATTACTTATCTAGTACTGATCCAAAGTGATATGATCTTTTTCATGTGCTTAAAATTGTTTTCACTTTAGGTAATTGGAGGTATGGGCTAATCTTTGTATGTTCTTTCTATCAAGGATCATTTAAGTCTTGTGTTTAATTGTTCTTTACTCTCATGTACATATTCCTCCTATATTTCTACACTCACCCCTAAATGAATCATCCTTGCTATCCTTTAAGAAGATAATTTCACATTTAGCTCTATATGATAATGGGTGCACTTGTCTTATTACCTCATCATTTTGAAAAAAGTGATTGCTAATTGAAATATCCATTGAAAAGTGGTGGCACCATTATGTATAATACTAACCTAGTTGATTCAACAAGTTCTTATCCAAGTTTCTCTTGAGAGGTATTGATGGAAACCTCATGTGGTGGACCTCCCTCTCAAAACCTCAATGAACTTTCATGAGAACCCTAATAGGATTAACTAGAGGGACCTCTTAGTCATTATCCGAGATGTTTTATTATGCATTGAATAGATGAGATTTAAGTCTAATGTGGATGATGTCTCCCTTGGGATAATTGCAAGAAGTTAATTATGTGCCTAATAACTCTAAAACACTCTTGTACCACCTGCTAAAACACTCTCGTACCACCGACCTTCCTTATACTCTAAAACTGTCAATGAACAATATACATAATTCTAAATCTTTTGAGTAATATAATAAAAAGGAAGTATCAAGAAGTACAAGTAAACCCACCGAGGTACTGAACAAGCCTGCTGGGAGTGGGGCCATACTTGTATGGTACTAAGGTAAACTCGTCGGGGCACTAAACAGGCCTGCTGGAAACGGGGCTATGCTGGGTAAAGGGAGTTGAAAAACATAAAGTGGCACACCTAAAATTGAACAAAAACCCTTGGGTCTCATTCAGAAGCAATCACTATCAAATCAAGGCTAGGAGATTACCTTTATATTTATCGGATGATGTTCTTAATAACCTTCAAGTATCCACTTTACAATTCTATCTTTAAAATAAATAGGTTTGCATGAAAGTGTGACCCTTAGTATATGTAATTAACCTTACCTAAAAAAGAAGAGCTTCATCTCTAAAAACTTGGACAAGAAACAAGTTAATCATCTTGGGATGCATTCTTTTATGTGTTCCTCTATTCAAATGAGATATAAACTATGCTTATATCAATTTTATTTTAAAGGTAATCTAGCCAGGGGGGGCTATTAGTAAAAGTCATTATGAAAACTCTTGACCACTATCCTATACTCATATTAGAGCGACATCCAACCCTTTATCCTAACTATGATGCACAACAGATTGGATAAGACTTAATGTCAAATCACTAACAGATCTAATCTATTACTCATGACTCCACTTTTCTATCATAACTACTTTGCCATGGGTAAGAAGTGTGAAGCATAGGCCAAGAAGTTTATATTGTATAGTAGGAAATTAGGAGCTGAAGAAGGGTGGAACATCAAGGAATGCTTGATCGAGTGAGGAGTACCATCAATTTTGAAATTTTGAAGATCATTGTTGCATGAGGACATGCAATGACTTAAGCATGGGGGAATGTTGAGTCTCCATTTTGACACCTTTATTACCCTATATTACCCTCTATCTGAGCCTATTTTACCTATGCTATGTGTATATAATTGACTGTTTCCTCCACAAATACACTTGATGATCTTATACATATGCATAGAGAGGTAACTCATGATTAAGGCATGATTTGTTTATTTTTCTTGAGTCAATTCGATTAAATGCTTGATTATGTATGATCCTAATCACTTTGAATCTTAAGCAGCTTGATCCGGTACCTCACTATTCCGACACTACAACTATAGCACGATCCAATACTACAACTATGGCGCGATCCGGTACCCAGTATATTCCGGTACCAAGGCTCCACCTATTCTGGTACCCAGTCTATTTCGGTACCAAGGATCCACCTATTTCGGTACCCAGTCTATTCTGGTACCAAGGTTCCACCTATTCCGATACCCACACAAAATTGCATCTGGTACCAACACATTCAACACTGCATCCAGTACCAGTCTTGCACCTAATATGGTACTTCCTTTGTGCCTAATCCAGTACTCATGGTCGTGATTGTGTTGATCCGTTACTAAAACCCTATCTACAACATTTCGGTATTAGACATAATTCATAATTTTGGAATGTTTCTAGACGAAAATTAGGTAGATGGGTTTTGTCCAAAATGATGTTTACATGTAGAAATGTGTGTCATAATTCACCCATATTGCACGTGTATACCTCCATCTTAGGAGGAATGATTATGCCAAAATTAACAAAAATCTCAAACTGCCAACTTGCACCTCGATTTTCGTGCATATGGTATCGGATCTAGAAATTTGAATATATGGGTTTTGTCTAGAATATGGAAACTTGAGTATTAAGAGGGAATTTTTTCAAAATTAGAATTGGTTTGGGAGATATGGGTGGAGCCTAACTCGAATCTGCCCAAATTGATAAAAAAAACACAGATGTGTGGGATTTATTCTAAAATTGTGAAAATTGTTTTCTTAGTTTGGGGATTTGGTTTCATCCATTCCTCTATGGATTTTATGTATAAATAATACCTTATAGGTCTGAGTGGAGTGGGGGAATTATTATTATGTAATATTAGTTCTTGAAGGAAGATGAATTATTATGCTGCAGATTGGATTTCTGAACAAACTCTTTTTGTAAATTTATTTCTTGAAGATCAATGGAAGTTTGAATTCAATGATCCTGTGTGTATTTTAGCATTTATCATATGATGATATAAAAGCTTCCATTTTGGCATCGAAAAGGGGCCACCGATCCATCTTGGTAAGATCATTGTAAATTATTAGTATATATTTCTATTTTTTGTACTTGTTGTTTTGATTTCATTTTTGATTTCACTATTATAATTGATTGCAAAGTGTGGCAGTAAAAGAACAGTTGAGAGTCCATCATTTGTATTACATAAGCCAACAAATGGAACATCTCATTAAAACTTATGTTTCCTAAGTAGAAACGAAGTAATTTTCTAGAATAGCAAGATTGCAATATTGTATTAAATTTGCATTTGTGATGCATCACTTGATTTTGAAGAGTGTGCGGAATTAGATAAGAATTTCTTGCAATTTTGAAGTGAGTTGTTACATGAAATGAGATCATACCTCCATCTCTCACATACATGCTCTTACAATGGAGTGTTTATACTCTGCCCAATATTTCTTTTTTCTTAGTTAAGTTTCCACAATGTTAATGAGTGATTGTATGGTTGTTCTAGGAGATAGATATTAAGTTTATATCTTAATTTCATGATCCTATAATGATCAGATCCATCCCCTGAACAAGAATTTTGAGTTATACATTTGTTGATCAATTTTGATTTCTAGATTTTGAATTGTATGTGTGGAGTGTTATTTGAAAAAGTGTGAAAACATAACATCTTGTTATTGATTGTTTCTTGATTGAGATATACTCATAAAACATAGGAACCTATCTGTTATTGGCAAATATAGTGCATCAAATCTACTGATTACGAATCCCAGTTGATAATTTATGTTTGGTAATAGATTATGCATATAATTGCACCAAAAATATACATCAAGGAGTCCTTTCTATAGTATGGAGGACTAAGCATAGGGGTAGACATAAGCGCTTTCTTAATCATGTCAAACTATCGTTGTGCGAACTCATCCCAAATGAAGGGAGCCCCTTTATTCATCAAACACATAAATACCTTGGTGATGTCAACATAGTTTGCAATAAACCATCGAAGGAAATTGGCCTTTCCTTGGAGACTCTATAACTAACAAATATTTCTCGGGAGGTGGAAACTGAACTATTTCCTCCACCTTTAACTGATCAACCATGATCCCTTTGTTGGATACAATGAAACCCAACAAATTCCCCAATATGACACAAAATGTCCATTTATTAAGTTTCAAATGGATAAAATAATGATGACATATTTAAAAAACAAGTCTATAGTGCATTGGATGATCTACCCTCTTCTGAGAGCAACCAACGAGGTAATATAGATAAGCCTGAACAATATGCTTCAAGTATTGGAAGGAAAATGACATGGCCTACTGAAATGTGGTTCCAATATTTTTTAGACCAAAAGGAATTTTACGATATGTGAAATTCCCCCAAGCACATATAAAAGTTATTTTGTGATGATTCTCGGGCCTAATCTAAATCTGATTGTAGCTGGAAAAACCATCCATGAAGGAGTATATTTCTCTTCCTGCACACTCATCGATAATATGATCAATGAAGGGTGTGGGGAAGTTGTAATTTAGACAATATTTGTTCAGATATCGAAAATCCATACAAACACATATGGTCCCTTTCTTTTTGTCAACATGAACGAGATTCAACACTCATTCAATGAGAGGGACTAGGTAAATAAAAACTGCCTTAAGAATCTTTTCAACCTCAGCCTTAATAGTTGTCGCCTTCCTTGGATTAACTGGTCGTAATTTATGTTGAACATGTTTAGCATTTTTGTAAGTGCGAATCATGTGTTTGACAATTTGAGGGTCTATTCCTGACATCTCTTCGTAGGACCAAGAGAAAACATCACAAAACTCTTTAAAAAGAGGTATATGTTGTTGATACTGAGAGGGGGGTGAATCAATATCAAGTACAATTTAAAAAAATTTCAACTTATACTTAAACCATTCAATTATATCTAATGAGAAATGAACAATAGTATAAGAGCTACACCAATACACCACAATACACCATGCACAATATATGAGAAGTAATCAATAGTTATTGTTCAAGGGAAGTAATGACTTCCAAAGGTAGCTATAGCTTCCAAATGTAAAGGGAGGGATAAACTACAAGAGGAAGATACAATCCTCCAATATCAAGAGAGATTTGAACTCTCCATCCTTGCCCCTTCCTTCCACCCAATAATATATGAGAGATAATAAAACTTTACATTAAATCGTCACCATCAACCTATCATCACATAGAACGTGATAATGCTTTCTGAGACTTCTTCAATTTCTTCAATTCTTCAATTCTTGGAGTACTTTGATCCTATATATAATATTACTCAATGTATTCTCTGAAACTCCTCCAAGTTTCACTCCTTGAATCCTCCCCAAAAGGAAGTTATAGAGAGAATGGTATACCTTGTTCAATTTTGGTTTATTCAAGAGACCAAACATGTACAGAATTCCCCACGCTCAATATTTAACATCATATTCTAAAACTCGCACAAAAGAAACTAACGTTCGTACTATTTCCAATGAATTTTGCCCCACGTCATTTGGATTCTCGATGAAGAAGTTATGACGGTTTTACCTGGAACACCTGTTTATTGACTAGCTTTAGGACTGGTCACAAACCCTATCTTCCACATAGTGTATCTCCATAATTATAGCGAATCAAGAGCTGGACATTTTACCAAAGGTACCTTGATATCTCTTCTCAATACCATATCAATTTCACCATCTGAACCATTCTAGAAAAAATGTTATAGCAACAATGGTAAGATGACCTAAAAATAACATACCTTAGAACACATCACCAAAAGACTTCATCCTCACTTGAAATCCGACCTTCTTTACTTTTGATTTCCTCTGAAATTTGACTTGTGTATCAAATGAATGTATAATGATATTTATTTATACCATTTATGTCACTTCCTCTTAACATTAGGGCAGACCTGACAATTTCTTATTTTGTAATTCTTTTCTTTAATTATCTTCAGGGCCTACATGTACTTCCTTCTTCAATTCACTTTGTCATCTTCAAAAATTCATTTTTCCTCAACCACGAGGATCCACATGATGTGCTACATACCACCAGAAAAAACATGATGTATACTATCCATCCATGGGTCTTGTATATACATGTGCATTTTTGTTCATGTCCAAATACCTTCATCAATCTTGCAGTCCAAAACCCATGACTAAGGTTGACATCAATGACAACAACCAATCTTCCAACATATGTGTGGATCTCTTCAAGAGAACACTCTGCGCCTATAAAAAAATTCTCCACAATGATAAGGGTTTTATAAATGTTGATAAGAATAGTTTCCGATATGTTATCCATGTTCCCTTCAAGATAGACACTATGATTTTCCAAGGGATTCACAAACTGACCAACATTTATACTCACAGATGACCAGAATTCTCTTCTTTCCACATGACTGATATCGAGGAGGAAGTATGATCGATGATGCATATCCTCCCATGGACTTTTTGATCCTGTCATATCCTCTATAATAGCTTCGTTAGAAGTCAATATGATATAGAGACAATCTAGGGAAGTCGAGGAATTTTGAGGCCAGATAGGATTTAGGAACCAATTGTCTTCTTCTCTCCATGAAGGAGTTTGATCAAGGTTTGCAGTAGCTTTCTAGATAGCTCTATAAGAGACCTCAACTATAGACAGTGGCATGACCATCCTGACATGTGTACGACCCTTTACTGATTTTCATGGTGAGGGTAACACCCACATATCTTTCAAATACGATGTTCTAAACAAATCGACTTGTGTAACAGGGACCAAGGAGATTGAATTTTGGTAGAAAATTGGGGTAGCACAAATTTAAGAAACTGGAACTGGAAAATTAAATGTTCCTTTGAGTGAAGGATACATTCCAACACTGATACTCTCATTTTTCGTTTGAGAGTTTTCAATCAACAGGACTGTATATCCCGTATTTTCCATGGCGCGAGGGAGGTTAAACATCATCTAGTTTTTTTTTACAATCCTCCCCTCATGAGGAAAGCATAAAACTTCAGAAAATGGCAAGAAGACAACCGTAATTGTGTAGGTCCAACTCCTTCCTAACAAAATATTATAGTCAAGAAGCACATCAACTACTTCAAATTCTATGGAAACAAACTTTCTTCCCAAATGGATTGGAAAAGAGGAAATAAGTCTGTATAGTATGAAATATTGTCCATCAAACACGGTCAAAAGAGTGGGAGAAGGGGTAAGTTATGGAGATACAATAGATTTCCAATAAGACAAAGACATGACACACATCGAAGAACCTTCATTGACGACGGTCCTATCGATAACATGTTTTTCATACAAAATGTTGATCTGGAAGGATACATGATAAGGAAGGTGAGATTTCACTTTAGTAGCATCAAACTTTATAATGAGTTGGATCGAAGAGTCAACATCCCTGATAAAAAAAAATAATGTGGCTCATTGCACAGGGAAAATTTGGATGACCACTAAGGAAGACATTTCACAAGGCGTCTGAGCTAAGTCCTCAATGATATAATAGTTTGGAGTGGCTTGAGCATTAGGATTTTGTAACTCCATTTTGTACACACCTTTTGGTATGTGTGGCATCGTTTACTTCTCAGGTTTCTCTATATGGAGAGTACTTTGGGGATCTGATTTTATTTTCCTTTTGACATCAACTCAAGATTAATATAATTGTGAGACCTAGCCAAAAAATCCACCTCCTTTTCTTTCATATGGTTGAAAATGTTGATGATTGAGTAAGATCCATCTGGGAAAGGTGCACTTGAGGTTCCCCCTTATGAATTTGAAGTGGAAGATCTTTCCTGCATATTTTTTCTTTGTGGGACCATATTTTTTAGTACAGTAGAATGTTACTGTTACTACTGTTGTTGTTTTATCAGGTGGTTGGACTCTTCTATATGGGGGAATGGATGGGTAAGGTGATCACCCCATAAAACTTGCATATGAATTTCACCTTCTTGATCTCCTTGTTTGCCCCTCCATCTTTTGCATCAGATTTTTCATTTTTATTACCCCCACCTCCTTTATTATCCTTTCCCTTTTTAGCTTTCCCTCTGGGTTTTTAGGTACCCTTTGGGACATCAATTATACAAAATGAACATGTGACGATTGGATGGTGGGGACGATTAAAGCAGTATCTTGACCGACCACAGACTGATGAATAGTCATTTGTTGCATCTAGTTTCCAACCAGATCTGTGATAGTGATTTTAACGGACCCGACGATGTCATCATCATGAGGTCCTGATTTAATTTTTATGGGATTGAAACTGGGTCGTGGTGCATCTTGTATAATTTTGTAAAAGAGCCCAAACTATGAATATATCAGATCTAACTGCTGGGCCCTGAAGATCACTTCTTTCTTAGAAAATAATCATGATGTGGATACATATTTAGAGATGACTGACAACAAAGACTTGAGGAACCATTCCAACAATAATTCATCAGGAACTTTGGTTGTAATCAACCTCTTCTCTCTTTTTCAATATTGGATATGATTCAAGATATGAGTGGCCTTGTCTAGTTTCAGTGTATACAAGAGATCAATGCTGACATCGTATAGGATAGGTCACTGAAAATAGTTTAGAAAAACCATTGTAAAATAATGAAAAGTGTGAAATTATCCATCCCCATTTTCGATGTACCACTTTGCTGCAACTCGCGTAAGAGTTCGTTGGAAAATGCAGAGATGAACTGAATCATCATTTAATGAATTTGACAATCAACACAGATGAAATGTTGTTATATGGTCGTTGATATATTCACCAATATTTCCTTCAAACTTAGGAATTTTGGATGAAAATTTGGTGGGAAGTGGTGGCCAGTTCATATCATGACAAACCATATCCTTCATGATATTCGATAGGTATGGCAAGTTTAACATTTACATAAAAGGTAACCTTCACTAGGACCCATAATTCCAGCTAGGGATGTTGGAAGTTCTAGGTTGTGGACTAGTCATAAAATAATAACTTGGGTTGATTCTAGCACTAGGTTTCAAGGAAGAGATTGCAGATGGACCATAACCTTGAATGAAACCTTTTTGGCCCTGGTTAAATAAAGGAAAACCCACACCCATCTAGTTACCAAATGGAAAAGCAAGGTTACCCCCTACTGACCCTCCTTGTGAAGGAAAAACTCCTTGCATCGGGATAATCTGACTGAGAAAGGGGTTCCCCCCTAATGATAATGCTTTCAAAGAGAATGACCCTTGCATGGGATTCCATTGGCCTTGGAAAGGGTTTTCCCCTACCGACACTATAGATGTGGTAAAAGGATTACTTTTGAGCCCATCATATAACATGAATGGATTCGAAGTAGACGACATGCCAACATATTGAAATTCACTACCCATATGACCACCCCTTCCGAGAAAGGGATTAGCGCTAGAATATGGGAATAAATCGCTCCTGATAGAAGGGAATGACAGAATAATAAGACCTTCTCCACAAGGAAAGTATTGGTAGGGAATCGAAGAACTCCCCATACCAACATTAGTAGCTTGGTGTATCAAATGAGAAATAATAAATACATTTTGCATGCTTATTTATGGCACAACAAATGAAAATTCATTAGTTATCAAAGGTAATGACATGACCACACCCAAATTTTGAGTGGACCTGATAATCAACGGAGTAGAGCTGCTCACTGATGAAACTATTGTGGATTGAACCACATTAGTCATTTGGTTAGATACTCTAGGAGGAAGGATTCCTCTGGTGACGATTGTCGATGTGGGGGTTGTAGGGACCCTTACCCAGACAATTCTAAATTTTCTTCCATTACAACCCACTGAAGAGGGAGACTGTTAATGAAGTATGACCCGAGAGATGAAATCTGTGCAAAAACTGGAGTGTTGGTTCCAATTAATGAAGGTTTTAATGGACAAGAAAATTCTTCGACTTCAATATACGATATGATTACAAACTCCAGAGAAAAATTATTAGTTTCTATGGGTTTTGTGTCTACGGTCTTGACCAGACCATTCAGTACAAAAGTGTTAGTTTGATGAATTTGATGCCTCAAGGGAGGTGATAGAGGATTCACTTCTACTTCTTTAGGAAAAATGCCTTGAATTATCCTTGATCGACGAGGTGGTTGATCAGTCACATTGAGTTGTCATCTCTAGGTGATTACCTACACACCTTCCTAAGAAGTCTACAAAAATAAAAGACACCACTAGAAAATCCCTAAAAAGAAACAACAATCACAAAAAAACTTTCCAATATCGCGAATCAGGTGGATTAGGTCTTGAGATCACAATAGTAAAAAAGTAAGGAAGGTATCTTTCGGACGAAGGTTCGGGTTGAATAAGTTTTGTGAATCAACAAATGAAGGAGTGAGAAGCAGTTTCCCTCACCTCAAATAACCATCCTTATCTGGTGCAAGTATGAATGCTTCGTGGGGTACCCTCCAACAATATTAAAAAAAGTGATATTATTTATGTCTCAGGTACCACGAGAAACCCCTCGAATTCACCTTTGAGATACCTAGTAAAATAAACTAAGGTCACCAACTCGTAGTCAACATCCAGGGGGTATATTTGACAATTGGGATCAAATCTATGGGCAGGGTAACTAAGCCCAAAGCCTTGAAAATGCTTCCTCTCACGTAGGTAAGGGCATTGATGAAACCCCCAAAATATGATCTCTACACTACACTCAATCAATATTTGGAGGGGTTGTCTCCTTGGCTCTCCTTCACACAACCTCGTGTTTGAATCCTATGTTACAGGATATTCCCAACTACACTTATATGAAATTGGGTTTTGTACTTCGTATCTTAGACTCCTAAGTTTGTTTTTGGCCTTGGAGAAATTCACTCTCCAACCTGAACCAAGACCCTAGCTTAGCCTAGTTTGTTTACTCTAGGAAAATAAAAATGTCTAATTGATTTTAGTTAGAGTTCATTTTATAAGGGTTGTTATTTACTCAAAAGGGTGATGGGTGAAACTGAATGGTGTTTTGACAGACTCAAGAGAAAAAACCACTTAATAACACAAATGCAAAATGTAGTTCTTCACTGAAAATATGAGTGTAAACAACACTTCAGAATTAAAAAAAAAAGAAAACTCTTTCTTTTTGATATGCAAATAATGGAACTTTTTCTTTTATATGAAATGCACTTATTGATGCAACTTTCAAATGCAAGACAATTAATAAGATTTTGGAATTCTTTTCAGCAAATCTATAGAAACAAAATGTTTTTCTTTTTCAAGTATGTAAATGAAAACTAAAAATTAACAAGCACTATACTATAAGAAGAATAAAGAAAACTAACAAAGTTTCTCTCTTTATTAAAATAAGGGCAAGGGCTCAAGAAGAAAGACAAAGTTTAATTTCTAGAATTTTTTTTTTTTTTTTTTTGCTTTTCTTTTTTAAAAATTAAAAGGAATAAGAAAGATTTGAAAAACAAAATTTTCTCATTAATACTAGAAAGAAACAACAAAAAGGAAAGTTTAAAAGACTTCATACCTATAAGGATTCGTCAAAGACAACAATGAAAGAGAATCTTGGAAAAAAAGGCCTCAAAAAGTAACTTCCCAAATTACCTCTAAAAATGAGAATGACCCAACAATGGGAAAGCACAATTTTTTTTTTCTTTATATAATCCAAAAAAAACCATCACAAGATTCAACAAACAACCACAAAAGAGTCTAAACAAGAACTTAGACACCTCGCCAAGCAACCGCAAACCAGAAAGATTTATTAAAAAAACCTTTAATAGGATGATGTACGTGATTTCCTACAAGGAGACCCACATACAAATGAATATATACACTATCAAGTGTGTGTTTGTACGTGACTGTGTCAACTACAACCTGCATGTGTGCTTCAAAAAATTCAAAATTGAAGGAAGGAGGCGGGACAACTGGATCAAATGAAAAGGGGAAAGACTCTGATGATTGTAAACTACTGATTGAAATACCAAGTAGTAGTCTAAGACAAAATAAAGACAAATAAATCAAGCAAACACAAAACTAAATCCCAAAGTAGGCCCACTAGGGAAAAGTCTCCAGTATGGTCACTAGTTATTCCTACAACGAAACTCCCCTACAATAGTGGGATATACTGAAACATACCTTTGACCATATATAAAGTACACTCCAAACATAATACCAAACAAAGATAAAATAACCAAATTTCACAAGAATAACTAACTTATTGAAAAAGAGGAAAACTGACTCACCAAGATCCCAACGTTTGGTATTCCTCTCGATTGATGGATTCCTTTCGCTCCTTCCCAAGGGTTTCTACGCAACCTAAAAAAACCTTGAACAAAAGTATCTATACGAAGAGGTATTTATAGTGATAACTACCCATTAGTTCTATGTAAAATGACATAAAAGAACGAAGAAATTAGTATTCTATTGAAATGTATACAAAAGAATTGTAAATATAAACAATAATAACACAAGATACTTCGAAGGAATATGTTTTATGTATTATCAATGAAAAGAAGAAAGGTGGTTACAACTTACACCTGCTCGATGTGATGCTTCCCTGTCAAAAGAGATCCTATATTCCTCCACCCTGACTCCTTCTATAAGGATGTTCCTGACATTGAAGTCACCACAGGCCCAAAGAGAGAATATAAAGAAAATCTTGGAGAGAAAATGTTGGTGATCATAGGGAAACTAGAAACAAGGGTTTCCAGGTCAATAAATAAACAATAATAGCGATAAAATGGGCTCACAAACTCAATGAGAATAAATGAGTGCTTGCTTGAATGTGCAAAGTATCATTACCTTTCTCCATGAGGAAAATGTTCCTTTTATGCGGTCTCTGATTTGTTAGATACAATTGAGTATACTTATATTTAATTTGGGTATAATTATATTTTTTTGAAAATTTATTAGCATGTATGCAGGTGTCCCTTAAGTATCCCACGTGTGCATGGGTAGCATAACTGTTAGGGCATGTACATCCTTTTTTTTTTTAGAAGGTATCAAGGAGATATGGGGAATATTTGTTTGTAAGGAGGATATGGATAATGCCAACAAGAGAATCAAATATTTGGAGGTGGGATTTGATGCTATAACATCAACAATGCCCAATACTTAAGGGTAGAATCTCCTCATTTCCATCTATGTTAGTTATTAGTTATTGATGTGTGAGATTTAGTTGCATATTTCCATCCTTTGAGTTGCATGTGAGAGTTGTTTATTGTTTATTTATCAACCATTGGGTTATGTGAATCTTGAGTAGACCCATTTTATTCCTTTATAAAGGCGAGTTGGCCATCATAAAAAACTAAGCCTTTTTTTTAGGCTATTCTTGTTCTTCTTTGTTTGGAGTTTTATCTCATTCATGGGTATTCTTGTGTTCTTAGGCTATGTTATTCACCTTCTATAGAGGTTTTTTCGTTAAAATCGGTCTATGGATTCTCAATTTTCAATACCAGGTTCCTAGACTCGACACCAAACCTAGGTTGTGTTGAGTGCTCAACAATACCATAAAATCGTTATGAAACATGAAGAAGGAACATCATCCTGTGTTCGAAAACATAGGTATTCCAACATAGGATGAACATATTTAGTAACCACTTACACAACCAAATAAAAGATCAACACACTGATGTTTTTATGTGGTAAAACCCCTATGGGGAAACATCCATGACCCCAACTAACATGGTCACTCGAGGAAATTTATTAATGCAAAAGAAAATATATTAGAAAGAGTTTCTCACAATCGATCATCGACAAATGAACCTCCATGCTCTTTAAATATAAATCATGGACCAATATATTGTTAAGACACATATCAATGCAAATGTTAATATCGAGTAGAATATGATCCATTAGATCACTCTATGTCGGTAATATATTGTAACCATTGGATTAAAAATGCATACTAAAGAAAAACACTTTAACCTAATGAAACATTAGACAAATTTGATCTGAACTAACTCCTAAGTGTCTAAATATCCTAACATCCCCCCTTAAGAACACCTTGGGATAGGATTGAATAATTTACAAAGGGGACACAATAGGAGAAGGAACGAGGCATTAGAGCCTATACCACCGTAATGGAAAATTTATAAACTACTAACATAGATCAAAGTTTTGAAACTTCACTTATGTAATAGACTTTGTGAAATTCCTACAACTTGATGTTCTGTAGGGAAAATGAGAACTTCAATGACTTGATCATGAATGAGATTTCTAATGAAGTGCATGTGTACATCTTAGTGTGTTTTCTGCACTGATTTTAAATTGGATATTTGGTGATATTGATGAACTCTAATTGTTGCACCATAGGGTTTTCAAATGATACTACTAGAATTCAAACTCTAAAAGGATCTGTTGAATCCAAAATGATTCTTGATTTGCATTAACCATTGCTCGGTACTATGATTTTGTTGAAGAAACATAAATAGTCTATTTTTCATACAAGCCCAAGTAACAGATCCAAAACCAAGGCTGAAAACATAGCATGTAGTATAATTTCGATCATCGGGGTCTCCAAACCAATTTGAATCAGTGAAACCAACCAACAAAGCAGTCCTCCATGAACTATAATGTAGCTCGAACTGAACTGTACCCTAGAAATATCCGAGTATCATTTTATTTTCTTTCCAATGGCTCTCATGGGTGTTTTCATATACTAGGAAACAATACCAACATCAAAGGAAATATCAGGATGAGCATGCATCAAATATAAGAGGATACCAACCAACTGACGGTACAAAGTGACATCAACTTCGAGAGATGTACAAGTGGCAACAAGTTTGACTCCAGACTGGAAGGGAGAAGGGGATGGTTTAGAATCATCCATGTGAAAGAGGAGAAGAAGGTCACAAACATACTTAGACCAGGAAATAAATATTCCTTCCTTGGGTTTCAATACTTGGAGGCCAAGGTAATAATCTGAATGGCCTAAGTTTTTCATTTAAAATTTATTTTTAAGGATTTTTTTCAAATGGGTTAAAAGTTTAGGGTCACTTCCAGTGAGGATAAGGTCATCAACATAAATAAAAAGTATTATGAGATGGATTACTACTTTCTTGGTATATAATTTAGGATTATAATAGAATATAGAAAATACAGTGTCAAGAAGAAAGCTATCCATTTTAGCATACCAAGCTCGAGGATCTTTCTTAAGACCATAACAATATTTATTAAGGAAACACACAAAGATGGAGTCATTCTAGACATAAATAGAAGGTTGTTCCATGTACATTTATTCTTGCAAATCCCCATGCAAGAAGGAATATTTGACATCCATTTGATGGACCTCCCATTTATGTGAGGCTATAAGGAATAGAACAAGGTGGATGGAATTCATTTTGGCTACTGGGGAAAAGGTTTCATTATATTCAATTCCTTCAACTTGAGAGAATCCTTTAGCTACTAATCGATCCTCGTGTCTTTCAACACTTTCGTCTAATGCATACTTAGTTCTATACACCCATTTACATCTGAGAAGTTTTCTTCCTTTCAAAACAGGTACAAGATCCCAAGTATCATTCACCATTAGAGAAACACTCTTCATTTATTTCTATGTCCCAATATGGATGACTTGAAGCTTCTGCAATTTTTTCTGGATCGTGAGTGTTTGAAACTTGAGCCAAAATAGAAGAGGCTTGCTAGAATTATGAACATGTCTGGCACTGATCTGAAGGATCAAGGGAAAGATCACACTCTGATTCTCCCGTTGAACGAACCCATCTAGGAAGTGGTGGAACTAGTGCAGGTTCATGTTCAATGGAATCGTATGGAGGAAGGTGAGTAGGCAGAGGTGGATTTTCATACTCATTGTCATCACCTAAAGAAGAAGAAACCAGAACATGAACAAAAGGTAGCACAAACATCGAATATGGATCGCAGGATGAAAATGGCACAAACCTTGAATTAGGTTCATAGACCAAGATATTTTCATCAAATTTAACATCTATTCTAATAATAATTTCATTAGAACAATGTTGAAGAAGTCTGTAACCTTTGACATATTCATAATATAAAAAAAAATACACTTCTCACTTTTAGGTTATAAATATTTCCTTTTCACATCAAGAAGTGAGCCCATGCTACACTACCAAACACATACAAGTGGCTTACATATGGATTAATTTTATTCCATGCTTCTTCCAGTGTTATATTTTTTATATCCTTTGTGGGAGTGTGATTTAATATGTAATTCTTAGAGTTAATGGCTTCCGCCAAATAATGAAGACTTAATCCCTTAGATTATATTATACAATTAGCCATTTATTTT
>JZKD02S0022255.1:162468-173901 GCA_000966675.3 Picea glauca
CACATCCCCCCTCACACAATGCCTATAATATATTCACTCTATTTTTAACAATTTTAAAACCCTCATTTATGAATGAAAGTAATAAGATATTGGTCAACAAGGTGAAACCCTCTTTTAATGACAATCAATAAATAATATCACAATAGATTAAAAAATCGTATGAATTATTTCCTTCAAAAATATACAAGTTTCAAAAACTTCCTATCAAGGTATAGGAATTACTCTCCCAAGACCTTGCACACTTTGTTTTTCAAGATGATAATCCACAAAATACTTTTTAAAGTCTAGAATCAACAATAAATTCTTTAATATTTTAATTTCATAGTGCATATCAATATGTATACAAAATAAATCACGTAACCATGGCTCACGAATTCACACAGAGAGCACCATTTTGATCACAAGGAAGAATTCACACATAGAGCACCATTTTGATCAGGAGGATTGAGCATGACAAAGACTAGTTTTTAAGGGAATTGTTTTGTTGCATAAGGGTATGCAAAACTTCCAGTTAAGGGGTGATTATGGGCCTCTATTTTTTACGTTTTATGGTCCATTCTATGTCTACATTTAATACATTTTTTCCCTAAGACAAAATTTTCATGATAAATATTCATGCTTTTTATGACCAAATATGACTTATTTTTATCTAATTATATGTGATTTAATTAATTCAATTTCAGATGTAACATGTGTTTGATGTTAGAGTGGTTTCGATGATTTTTATTATTATTCCATATATCGTATATGAAGACTAGTGTGATCCCCAAAGGCTAAGTCGAAGAAATGAAATATTCAAGAAAAAATTGATCTCCCTCATTCATGGATGTAGACAAGCAGGATGGTTGGTGAATTTTTTAAGGGATACTTTCCCTTCACTTTCTCTAGAAGCTGAAGTAATCCCCAAAAATAGGTTGCATACTATTTTGCGAGATTTTGGGATAGCCTCCATCAATCAAGGGATTGCTTTGAAGGATTATATCAGACTTCTTTTTAAGTATATGAGGAAGCATGGTTGATAGATTTGGCTAGTCTCGTTGGGAGGATTGTCATTCTTGTATTCTTCTACTCTCTAATTGTAAACTCGAATTTGAAATTAATGCAAAATTTTGGTCTAAGGTTCTTGTTATAAATAATGGTTTTATCTTGATGGATCCACCCCATTGCTTTCTTTGGAGTTTGTCCCACTCCGAAGTTGCAATGGAGGTTGAATCCCCTTTACATGTAGATTAGATAGTTGTTGCACTACTTTCTTTTAATGGATATATTTTTCTTTCTACATTTCCATTCCTTTGATTGTTATTTATTCTATTTAAATTTTTGTACTTTCATCTCCATCATTCAATTTCTTTCATGTGTTTTCTTTATTTCTAATATGATTATTAAGGTTGTAAGGCTTGAACGATTTAATATGATTATTAGGGCTGTAAGGCTTGAGCAATTTAATACGATTATTAAGGCTGTAAGGCTTGAGCGATCTAATAGTAGTTGAAGGATCATTGGTTTCATTGATCCATTCCCTAAACTCTTCATCCAAGTATAGTGATGAGAGACATCTCTCTTCCCTTGCATATTGTTAAGGGAGTTAAAAGTGAAGATCACAAACTCAATGGGAAGAAGAGTCAAGGGGATGAACTACCGTTGTTGAGAATTTACTATATTTCTTTGAGGAGCACTTTCATTTCTCTATTTTCATGGATTCATTTTAGTACTTTTACTTTACAATGTTTAGCACTTTGAAGTACATCCAATGAATCTAATATGGTTTCCAATGTTGTAAGGATTGAGTGATCTAGTAGCATCTTAAGGATCATCAATTCAATGAATCATGGAACTCAATAATTAACTCTTCTTCCAATAGGAAGTGACTCTAGAACTCCATCTACCCTTGTACATTTTTGGGGGGCATAATAGAGAAGGTCTTGAAATCAATGGTGTGAACAATCAATGTGAATGAGCTATCAAAATTGATCATTTACTTCAATAGTATAGATTATATTTAGTTAAATGCATATCGTTCATAGAATACATCTTAGTAAGTTAAGACCTTGTGGTTGCACAAACAATGCATAACACCTCACAAGCTTGCATGAACAACGGGTTGACATTTAAATTTAAGTTGAGGAGTGCAAAAATCGTGTTCTAATTCTTTAGCCTATCATTAATGTTTGAGCACAAGGCATAAAGATGATGATGAAAATAGATGACTAATGATGGCAGAAGTGATTTTTATTACTATTATTTAAATTAATTAGCAATAATAATTAATTAAATATACATACTTAAATACTCAACAATAGTTAAATTAATAAAAATAATTAAATCATTAATTTAATAATTACATTATGACTTTCACGATAAAACATTGCAATTTTGATACTAACTTGATGTAAACTATATCTACTACGACTCTAAAAAAATGTCAATACAAAGCAAAATGAATAATAACAATGTAGTAGCATGGTGCATGAGTGATGTAATACGATGCTAATATGATGAAAAAATGAATAAAAACAACACCGGATGTGATGCTAACACAATGCAATAGTGATGCAAAATGATGCCAATATGAAACATATAATGAAAAATATCTAAAAAGTTATGTATTTTGACACCATAATGATGTTGATATGATGTTAGAACAATTCCCCATATGAAATATTGACGACAATATTGATACAATATGATGCTAAGACAATTCAACATAAACAAGTATGACACAAATTCAACACAAAAATGACTTTCTAAGTGTTTTTTTTTGTAATAATATTCGATGCAATACAACACCAACATGATGTGAGAAATTTTTATGTGTCATATTCTTTATTGTTAATATTGCGCCTTGTAGCCCACAAGGGTGTAGATCGATTGGAAAGTGTCTTGTAAATGGAAGGAAATGTAAAAATGAGGTCTTAAGTTTGATTCTAAACTCGATTTACCCATGCCTCATGCTTGCGGATTGTGTGGACGCACCTCGAGGTTATAGATACAACAAACATGAATCGACCTCATGTCACGCGACTACAAGACCCGCGAATTGTTAATTCTGCTAGTCACAAAAAATAATATAGCACCTTGTAAAACATGCATTGAAAAATGTGATGTAGAATTGATGCAAAGTTTATGAAAATCATAACAACCTCTTTCATTAGGTGTCATTCTTAATTGTTAATATGGCACCTTCTAAAATATGCATCGAAAAAGGTCATGTCAAATTAATGCAAATCACAACACCCCCTTTATTTATGTGTCATATTCTTTATTTCTTTATTGTTAATATCACACCATGTAAAATATGCATCGAAAAAGGTAATACAGAATTGATGCAAAGTTTATGCAAATCAGAACACCTCCTTTATCTATATGGCATATTCTTTATTGTTAATATGGCACCTTGTAAAACATGCATAAAAAAAAAAGTGATGTAGAATTGATGCAAAGTTGAGGCAAATCCCAACACCGCTTTGGCGTTGAGTTTTGTGTCATAGAAACTAAAAAAAATTCTCAAAAAATACAATGCCTTGTGTATGATCTTAATGGCCTTTTGTATGATCTTAATGGTAAATTATATCAATTTTTTTATTGTCATGTAATTCAAACACGAATACAAACCAAGTGATTCAGTTCATGAGTATATTGACATATATGATATTTTGATTGAAAAACGCCCTAATTACTTTTCAAAAATCTCATTAAGTCAAATTGTATCATTGCCACCCAATAATATGTCAAGAATATAAAGGTGTGATCTAGTTTACTCTTCTAACGACTAATATTTCATCTTTAACAACCTTATTAGACTATGAAGGATAATCCAACTTAGAAATCCTTGTTGGAACGTAAGAGATCTAGTTTATTAAAATATATAAAAATTTTAAACTTATTTTAATTATACTTTTTTATATTTTAATTAAAATAAATATATTTTAAATAATTAGATGTTAAAATTAAATCTATACAAATTTGATTAAGGGATAGGAATTTACAAAAATATATTTCAAAATTAAAATTAGGTATAATAAAAAATAATATTGATTTATATTTCCAAATCAAATTTACTACTTCTGACATTACTTTAATAATGGCTGACGCAATGTATTTTGGTTGTTAAACAATAATAACCTGGGACCGCATACTCAAATATTTGCATTGAATGTATAGATTTTGCAATCAAAAGTGAGTGAGAAGTTTCCAATTGTTTCGAAGAGATTAAATACATTTTGATGTCTAGACTAATCTTTCATCTTCTTCAAATATTAGATGCAGAAATCTTTTTGCCAGTTTCAATTCAAAATTTAGTTTGTTGCAAATTATTTTGATGGCTACCCTTCGACTGCAGACATATCGTATATTTGAAATTTTTAGCCAAGAAAATGACAATTTACCAGCTCTGAAGAGTCACATTAATGAAATTGAGAGATATATAGGTAAGCATAAAGATCTTACGGAAATACTGAGGCATGAGTTTTCCATTGATAAACGTACTGTGGAAATATGGCCCATGAAATCTCTGCCATTTGAGGAAAATCTCCTCTTTTGTCTGTACGAGTCGCCGAAGAAAAATATAGCAAACATTTTCTGAACCTATGCAGTCAGATTTAACTTCCATGCATGAAACGACGATATCACCAACGCAGATGCCGAAACTAAAGATCCAGTCTAAATCAGGCCTGGAATTTCACTTTCACATTACTCTTCACATGAAACTTTTGAACTCTTTTCATTCTACGGTTAAATTTTTAACTGTACTTCATTTTATATAATGTGAAAAATTGGCATTTTTATGGACTATTTATCAGTTGAAGGTGGCATCATTGACTAAAAATTTACCAGGTGATTTGCTCACGAAGACAGTGAAACTGCCAAACAATTCAAAGTTTATCGATGATATCCAGTAAAAAGAACTCGTAAAAATTCGACTGTTAGTAGAAATTTTTAGGTATTCCTCTTTCTGTGATTAGTAAATTTAACCTTCACATCGCCTTACCCTTCTCTCCTATCAGCCATTATTTCGTCTTCATCTTACACGGCCATTATTTCTTCATCTTATCTTGTCAGCTTTTGCCTCATTCCCTTGCAAATAGAGAAACTTCTTTCCCTTCATAAAATAAAAACAATATTGTCTCTTCTTCATCTTGTCACCTGTTTCCTCATTCAAAACTCGCCCCTTGCAAATAAGGAAACTTGAAAATTTATTAAGCTGAATAAAAAAAATATTGAAATGTAATAGAGTAGATGAGACAATTAAAAACTGACTGCTTTATTTACAACGCTGCAAACTTCCCTTTATAAAAATGCCTTATCTGTTTTATCTGTTTTATAAAAATGCCTTATCTGTTTTATCTGCCTTATCTGTTTTATAAAAATGCCATTTTTTAAGTTTTTGCCTTTTTCAAAACAGATAAGGTTCGCTGCCTTATCTGTTTTATAAAAATGCCATTTTTTAAGTTTTTGCCTTTTTCAAAACCACCTGTCAAATAAGTTACTAAAGTGAAAATACGTTCTGTGAGACATCAAAGTCCAGTTTTTTTATCCATGTTAAAGGAACTTCTCTCTATCATCAAATCGTTGAAGAAAGGTAGGAGTCCTGGGTAGGATGGCTAGATTGTAGAATTCTTTGGTGACTTCTTTCGTGTCGTGGGAGATGATTTGTTGTGGATGATTTGGATGTAGATATAATGCTACGTTCATCAGTCTAATCCCCAAAGTAGACTGTTCAATATCTTTTAACGAGTTTATACCAATGTCATTAAGTAATTGCATGCATAAAAATGTTGTAAAGGTGATTGCGGTAAGGATAACGATGGTTTTTATCAAATATCATCTCTTGTGAGAAATTCAGGTTTCTAAGGGGCAGGCTCATTCATGAAGCAATTGGAATTTCCCAAGAAGGCGTGCATTTTATAAATATGACTCGATATCTTGCAACAGTATTAAAACTCGACTTGTCGAAGGCCTACGATAGTTCTCAATATTTTTATCACCACTTCAAAACCTACTTTCATAGGTGACTACTCTCATAAGTCTCATCCATTTTTCAACTCTAACCTATCTTCAAGTTAAACAATCTAAACAAATTCTGCTCAAAAGTAAGGTGTGAGACTTGATAGTTTTTTCTAGTTTTAGAACTGTATCTCTAAAAGGAAGTTTGAAAAACTGATTTCCAAAACTTCGATCCTATTCTTAGGAATTTGAAAACCTAAAACTTTTGTTTTTACAATATTCACAAGAAGCCCACCACAAAATTTTGAAAAACTAAATATTTTTCCATCTTCATAAGGAACATGTTCTCAAAGGTTTTTATTATTATTTCTCAATAGTTGACTTGTTGAAATCCTCATGCTTTGCATTTCTAGTTTCAAAAGGACTTGTTCTGAAAAGCAAAGTATTAAGCCACTGGAAAATGATCTTTTCCATTTCTATTTTCTCAAAATTTGAACTTTGAAAGTTGAAGGTTGCGTTGAAACAATTGCCAATATCAAATTTATGATTTTCATTACCATTTTTCACGGAAATTTGAAGTGTTGAAGAGTAATATTTGGTGTTGAAGTTTTTTCTACTATCAAATTTGTGATTTAGGTATGGTTTTAGAAGAATTAATGACATATACATCTAACACAAAGTAAGTGGGTTTTGAAAACTTGAAGTTTTTTCCACTACCACTTGAAAAGGATCATAGTTCAAGGCATTGCAACACATGTTTAGGGATCTATGTTATACATATCTCGAATTATGGAGGAATTTTCGGTGTAGAGATTCACAAAAAGATTAAGTCAAAATATATATTGGATTTCCCAACTTTTTGTGAATAGAAGGTAGGGGTTTTCAAGGAATTGAAAAATTAAGAAATAATGTACTAAATATGATTGATTCTCTGAACCGAAAACTTCACATTGATATAGAAAAAGTTGTGAAACCTTATAAAAAACCTACTATTCTTGCGGAGTATATTTCCTTACAACTAGAGAATTGAGTTTCATTCAGAAAAAAAATGAAGTGAACTGGCTAAACGAGAAGAGGTAGAATATATTCAGATCCAAATTGTAGGACGTCTCGATGGAAAGGAAATTTCCCGGGTCGAATGGGACAGGGGAGGTAGGATTCCCCTACAGACAATTCAGGCTAAGATTGATTATTGTTATTATCTAGTTCTCATCATCATCATGCACTGATCATTTGACTGATATTTCAGGGTATACAAAGGCATAAAACAAACATCAATATCCCATAATGAGGTTTGATGCAAAGTTCATCGACATTCAAGGCACCAATGACAACCTCCATCCAAGCAATGATATGCATGTAGGACACTATATAAGTGTTCACTTACTACTAGTTTATACAAGAATCTACAAAAGGCCCACCTACCACATTAAATTTTTCAAATCATAAACAATATTGATGGTAAACTACAGAAAGATACAATAGTCTATCTCAACCCAAGTCAACTCCAAATCACAATAAGAAAAAAGTATGTTACAATTCTCTTATTTTTAATTTGATTATATATGTGTGTGTTTTCACATTTTTGATAGTGACAATGGTGTGATGTTTTGATTGGCACTAATTAATGCCTTTGAAAAGGATTCTAAACTTTTTACATGGTGTAGAGGGAATATTCCTTTATATCCCATTAAAATTTCATCATGTAATATTGATTTAAGGTAGGTAAAAAAAATATAATTACAAACCATAATAGGAGGAGTCAAGAAAAATCAGAAAAACTAAGTAGTTTAGTGTTTTATTTGGTACTTAGAGGGAGTAGAGGAAATTGGCCTTTATTTCACATAGAATTCCATCAAATTATATACTAGTCAGGCACGTATTCATGTGAACCACTATAACCCCATGCATGGCAACATGGCCCCTCACATGGCACACAAGGGTAGTCAAGGGTTTCAAAACAATGACTTCACATAACAGATTGCCTTAACAATAAACTACATCACCATATGTTATACACCTCGGGGGATTCATCAAATTATATTTAATTTAAGTGTGTAAAATAATTTAATTATAGACACTTACAAGAGAAATCTAGAAAGCGAGAAAAAAAATAAAGAGTCTTAGTGTTTTTGATTGATAGTCACCATGCCATTGATTCAAAGTATTCAAAGTCCAAACTTTTTGCACTGTGTATAGTAATTCCTCCTTTATCCTTCATAAAATATAAATCCAAGGATATTTGGTTTAAGTTGGTCAAAAAAATTCAATTAGATGTACCACCACTCGAGTGATCAAGAAAACTAAAAACTTTAAATTGAAAATGCTTCAATAAATTTTCCAAGAGATATAGTATCTCCAAAAAATCAATGAAATCATGAGGTCTCAATTTATTGAACCTATGACATAAGACTTGGTTCACGACATATTAAATAATATATCTATTTTCACTATATATGGATAAATAGCTCCCAAATTTGTTGAACCTCTCCTCTCAATACATCTTTCCAATAAAAAATGTCATAATTTTACTAGATATCCCCTATTTCTACTAAATACCCCCTTTTATACCCCCCAGTACCTATAAACCCTCTAATACACCCTCCAATATACCACATTCCCCTAGCACAATGCCTATAATATATTCACTCTATCTTTAACAATTTTAAAACCCTCATTTATGAATAGAAGTGATAAGATATTGGTCAACAAGGTGAACCCCTCTTTTAATGACAACTAATAAATAATATCACAATAGGTTAAAAAATAGTGTGAATTCTTTCCATCAACACTATACAAGTTTCAAAAACTTCCTATCAAGGTATAGGAATCACTCTCCCAAAATAAAACTTTGATGTGTCATATTCTTTATTGTTAATATGACGCCTTGTAAAACCTGCATTAAAAAAAGGTAATGTAGAATTTATGCAAAGTTGAGGCAAATCACAACACCCCTTTATTTATGTGTCATATTCTTTATGTTAATATGGCGCCTTGTAAAATATGCATCTAAAAAAGTGATATAGAATTGATGCAAATCAACACGCATATTCTTTATTTTTAATATGCCCATGGTAAAACATGCATCAATAAAGGTGATGTAGAATTGATGCAAATGGTGAGGCAAATCACAACACCCCTTTGGCGTTGAGTTTTGTGTCATCAAAACTAAAAAAAATTCTCAAAAAATACAATGCCTTGTGTATGATCTTAATGGGCTTTTGTATGATCTTAATGGTAAATTATATAAATTGTTTTATTCGACGAATTTTATTGTCATGTAATTCAAACACGAATACAAACCAAGTGATTCAGTTCATGAGTATATTGACATATATGATATTTTGATTGAAAAACGACCTAATTACTTTTCAAAAATCTCATTAAGTCAAATTGTATCATTGCCATCCAATAATATGTCAAGAATATAAAGGTGTGATCTAGTTTACTCTTCTAATGACTAATATTTTTGACAAAGAGTGATCTAGTTAAGGTGTGATCATATCGTGGGGAAACTTAACTCAGGGGGAGATTTTTTTCTCAGGGATACCTGATGAATGGGAGAAGGGGGAACCAACAGGCAGACCATGATTTTTGACAAAGAGTTCACATTGAATCCAAAAACACACTCAGTTATCGAGTCAATGACTCCATGACCATTTCACTCATACATTCTATTATCCTTGAGACAACCATTTCACCTTTTCGAAGCCTGGTTCCCCATCATTTTGGTTGGTGTACCTAATTAGCTTGGAGCGGGATTGGAGAAGCAGGTTGTTAGGCCCATGAGCAATTCTCTGAGTGAGAGAATTGTTGGGGATTGATTTTCGTAGGTGCTAAACTACAACTACAATGCTTTGAGACTTTTGGTTTGGCCTGTCGCTGAAGCCCTAGAAGGGAAGTGGGGCAACCGAGGGACTGTTGAGTAGATAAGGGGCACACTTCCTTGGGTGGGACAGGCATGTGGGGAATGAGAGGTTGTAGGCTGTTAGTTGAGTGAGCACCTGAGACAGAGTCTTTCCTTTTGTCCATGAGCCTTAGCCTAGATAGGAATCCCTTTACCCTGGGTGGAGTTCAGTCCCATCTCGGGAGTGATTCACTGTTGAGAGTGATGAACAGTGTAGTCTATGACTCGGAGGTTCGTGAATGGTCTTTAAGTAGTTGGTGATAGTATTTCTAAGATAAGTACCAATTGTATGATATATGGATATGTTTTTTTGTTATTTACATGCCCATGTTACAATTTTATCATATATGTGACTATGATTGCTTGTGTGCTTATGGGTAATTTCCTGTAAATGATGCATATCGGTAATTATTGTTATTTTAATATAAAAGGCGTATGTTACAGAAAGTAATTGTTTGTTTATGTTTAGATGTAAAGCTTCCACGAGCACGTTGTATGTATATGTTTTAGCTGCATGCAGTTTAAAGAGTAAATTTAGGTAGCATTGCTTAGTTGACTACTGGGTATGCTACTGTATGTTCCACAGTATGGGAATGAAATTGTTCCCTAGAGTAGCATGGCCCGACCTGATGGCTAGGAATGTTACCAACTAGCGTCAAAGCATGAGTGGTTTCTCTAGAGTGGCATACTCCGGCCTCAGGTTGGTCGGGGGGGATCGTTACATTTGTCACCAGTATTCTTCTTCCTCTCTACAGGTTGTATGGAAATTTCTATGGAGGGGTAAAATCATGAATTTGGGTAACACTTTCGTGACAATCGGGTCTCCAAAATTTCTAGCGGCAATTTTTCGGCCGAACAAATGTTTCTTTCGGCCGAAATATTTTTCAGCAGAAAATGTTCACGTTAAATTTAATGATGCCCTCAAAATTCATGTACAATGTTTTTTGGATGAATTATTTTCCCGTGGTAAGCATATTTCGACCGAAGTACTTTTCGGCCGAAACATTTATTTTTAATGGATTCCGTTAAAAACTAGGTTTCGGCCGAAAGAATATTTCGGCGGAAAACTTGAAAATGAGAATGTTTGTAGGAAACTGCAAATTCTCTCCATATTCTCCATCTTACTTCATCTTTGGAGGTAGCGGACTCCTACAAATACTCAGAATTTAGTTTGAGAATTGATACCAACATTTTTAAAATTGAATCTTCTTTCATTGGGTATAATTTGTTTTCATTTTCATTGTTTTTATCTAATTTTATTTAATTTTATAAAAAAATCACTGCATAATATTTTTAGGTGAGATTATGATTGGGTGAATTGAAAAATCCATATCTCTAAAAATACACAACCGAAAAATATGGAAAATTTATATTCATAATTGTTAAATTGTTCTCTTCAAAAATGTATTTTTAGATTTTACTTTTAAGTAAAAATTAACATAGATACAAGGTGTAGAAAAACACGTGCTTAAAATCTGCAACATTTTCATCTTGGTCAACTTAAAAAAATTCTAGAAATTATAATATTCATCCGTTAGATTCAAAATTATAGTCATAATAAAATAGAGTCTCTGTAGATTGTT
>JZKD02S0022255.1:196246-217129 GCA_000966675.3 Picea glauca
TTTGGGTTTTTAACTCAATAATCAATTTTTTTGAATCACTAATGGTTTTGGAAGCCTCATTTTCTCTTTATTTTATAACTTATTCAAACTTTAGAAGTTGTTCCCTTAGTAACTTTTTTGCGTTTTAGATTTTCTTAGTTCTTCAATTGAACGGATAAAATCTTCCTCAAGTTTAACTTCTTATTCATATTTTGAATGATTATCATCTTGAGTTTTCATTCCCATAAATAGAAGCGTTGGTTCCTCTTCTTCACTTTCTTTAGATGAGCTACTTTCTTCCTAGGTAAAGGAAGTTTTCTTCTTCTTGTAGAAATTCCTTTTATCTTTGGTTTTTCTCTTCTTTTGATCTTTGAAAGTTATTTCATCATCACTTTCCTCTTGCTTAGGGTAGGGAAATTTGTTAGAAAAGTGTCTGATTCTGCCATAGTTGAAACATTTGAAGGGTAACTTTCCTTTATATTTTCTATATCCTTTCTGGATTTTCCTTATAAATTTGGCCTCTTATACATCTGATATGTCTGACTAATATTCATTAGACATTTTTTCCTAATTCTTCTTTTATTCATAAGACTTAAAGGTTGTTTCTCCTTTTGATGGTTTTTCATGTCCTGTCATCATCTCATACGCTTTTAGAATTCCATGGAGCTCATCCACTGTGAGTTTGTCAAGGTTTGGTATGTCTTCAATTGCAGAAATCTTGGCATCATACCTCATAGGTGATGATATTAATATATTTTGTACAATGACATTTTATTTAAGTTCTTCTCCAACTGCTTTGATTGAATTAACTACCTCATCTACTCTATGAAGATATTCAACAATGTTCTCTTCTTCTTTCTTATTCAAATTTTCAAACTGAGCTCTGTAGGTTTGTACTTTGGCTTCCTTGAATTTGTTGTCTCCTTCATATATAACCTCCATTTCGTCCCGAATCTCCTTATATGAATTACAATGCATTACCTTCAAAAATATGGGATTTGTTAACCCTCCTAAAATGACATTGACTAATCTTGAGTTTTCATTGCAAATCTTCTTTCCTTTAGTATATGTGGGTGGAGTAGGTAGTGAAGTGTACCCATTTTCTACAAATTTCCAAACATCAAAACCAAGAGCCATAAGGTAGTTTTTAATTATTATTTTCTAGAGAGCATAACAATCTCCTTTAAACAATGGTGATTTGTTGGAAGACATTCCCTCTTGCTGATCTTACTTTCAGGATCTACCTTCCAGTTATTAAACTGTGTTGAAGGCACCGACTTTGATACCAATTGGTTGAAATACTAAGAGGGCAGGTGAATCAGTATTACCTTTTAAAAAAATTAGATATTACATTGTTATTCTATTTATCATCATAGTAGATCAACAATGGACTTGTATTTAAGAATCAATTATATAAGTATACTTAAAAAGAATTACAAAGTTTATAAAGAATAATTTGTGATTGTGAAGGACGCCAATACTCTTTAGAGCACCAACTCTTAGAGACACAAATCCCCTTCTTCAAGGAACCAACCCTAGGAAGCACCAACTCCCTTGTTTTAGGGCATCAACCCTAGGAAGGACTGACTCCCTTGTTTTAGGGAATCAACCCTAGGAAGTACCAACTCCCTTATTTTCACACTTTACTTAGAAAAGGAAATGAATCCTTCCTTTCTCCTCCCTTCCACCTTGACTGCATAAGTATCTTAGGTTTTCCTTCTTGGACTCTTTTTCTTCTTTTGATCTTCTAATCTAGATTGCAGAGACACCTTCTTATTCACCATTCTTTCTTGATTATATAGTATTCCAACTGGTGTGATATTTGAAGCAATGTGTCCCTGTGTTTGAACTTTGAGCCATTTCACCTCTTCATTTAAACTAACGATAATAAAGTTTTTTCTTTTAATTTATAATTAATCTCTTCCTCTATTATTATTCATACATTATAATGAAATATTTTCAATTTAGTAAGAGGGATTTTCATAAATTGATCACATGTATGGATCGATTTATTTTAACTTGGTCCCATGCCTCTTTATTTCATTCTTATTCTTTTGTTGTGTCCTCGGTTCTCCAACAGATCATATTTGAGCTTTTACTAGCTCTTTGTATTGTTATGCTATTCTTCTTGGTTTTCCTAAAGGAAACAGAGTTAAGCCCCATGCGCTTTATCTTTCTTTATGTGACCGTAGGATAAAAAACACATGCTTATCCATTTCAAATGATGTTCTATTTAGCGCTTTTCTTCTTCCTCCCTTATTATTTTACATGATACCAAAATCCATGACCAAACGCAAGTCATAACAAGCATTAATCCGATAATTTCAACATTATCCTTGAGAATAAAAAACATCGACGATCAGGGCTTAATTTGTGGTTGAGTGGACGATTCTTGTTTACTACGGGACTTGGGTGATTCACGACTCTCGACTTTGTAGTATTCAAATTCTCCCAAAGTAAATTTCGTCGAAGTGCATATATGCACTTCCTGTTTGAAATTATTCATCATACGCCTTTAGGCTTAGAACCAAAGGATTTAACTCATCTTTGTCATATTCAATATTTATTGGAGTTTTTGATGTTTCTAATATCCCCAAAGTAAACCAGTCGAAGTGGTCATATGGTAAAGGTGACGGTTACATGTCGGTGAATGGCCCACACTTACCTTATTCCACTATTTTAATCCAACGAACGCTTACCTTATTCCACTGGCTTAATCGAATGAACAAGAAATATTTTTGAGAATCTTTAATCAATGACCAACGTTATTTCATGAATGTAACGACCCTCCTCGTTACGACAAGAACTCTGATAACAGGTGCAATTTTTTTTTTCCTTTGTTATAATAGTGTGTGCATGCATGTAGAAGGGGAGACAGACACACCGGACTCTATGTCGCCACCCGACAACTAACAAGACGCAACCATGAACGTTCACAACAAGAAGACGCAATGCGCACAATAGTAAGCGCAAGAAAATACTACCCAAGGCAAAGGCGCCGCCCAATACCTTCATCAATAAACGACATACTGGGTTAGGTACCATACAAACACAGAAGGTAGAATCCATGGTAGTAGGTTTTACTATTTCTGCACAGGAAAGTAGGGCATTTAATCTTAGTCCTTTGCTCCAGAGAGAGAGGAGGTCAGATAGGCTCCTGGCTGACTGCTCAGGCAGAAACTAGTAATCCCCTCAGGAGTGTGGCAAGAGTGGAAACCCTACCTTTAAAGGGCCCGAGTCTCTTGATACGGCACTGGATTCTTTACACCAAAAATCACACACGGACCTATATACTAGGCTATACAGAGGTGTCTACATCCCGCCTGAAACGACTGACCCCACACTCAAATGGCTCGGCCAAGTACCACAATAAATACACGCACGACCGCAACCTCTATAGACGGCGCAGAACAAGGACTCAACCATGACCCACCATTAATACGACAAGGCGATATCTCCACCTCAATTAGCATCAAGTACCAACCCGTTATTTCCTTAAATTCCATTAGTCGAAGAGTTGCCCCTTCTACCCTTAATAATGTAAAATCGATTTCTTTCAAGTTTCAACACTAATGCATAATAACTGGTGGTATAGCATTAATACATCACATACCATACTACAGATTTACCTACAAAACATTCTACCGTATTTAGCCATCAATAGGTCATGTCAAATTGACTTTCAAACCTTAATGAGTGGGTAAGTATCTTAATGGACATAATTGACCTGAACTCCAATCAACATAATATATGATAGATCAAACATATTAGAAGACAAATAGGAATGGTCCCAACAATTAGATGTCATTGAAAAAAACTACCATACTACCATTTTACCTTGCCATGGAAGCTAGCATCATTATAACTATAATATAAGGACCTTGCAATTTAGCTGACTATTTTCATAAGAAAACTACAATGACATCATCCAACAACTTACAATTTATCTATAACCATTACTTAACAATTTCATTGAACAAGTAACATAGAGATTAACCTTATCATCACATTAGCATTAAATTTAATCAATACATTACATTAAACTTTACCATAAACAACAATGGTAATTGAAACAAGCCTTATCCTAAATATTGGTATCAATACCACATCATTACATAGTTGTTTAAGTCTACCATAGTATCACTAATGACCATAAACCTTACAATAATAATTGCATTAAAAAGGGCAATGTCAGAATTTTATGAGCTATCCTAAGTTATAATAACTTCATAAAAACTAGATGTCTAGATCTCAATTGATGCTAAACTCCGATCGCTGAACCGGTCTAAGTTTATCGCGGATTTACAACCTGAGGACAGGTCATAAATCAAATTACCAAGAACAATTATGTTAGTATTGAGATCATTAAAAACTCGAGTAATTCAACATGTAACCTGGAATTTTAGCGTAAGAATCAATCTCTAGTCAAGGGTTTAATAGTTTAAAAAAAAACAAGATACCGAATCCTAATAACTAGACAATCCCATCATCAATAAATGCACCAAGAGAATAAATCCCTTCTTAATTAAGTAACTAAAGGAATAAATCCGATCCTTCATTAATTCAGTAAAGAAACTTTCTTCTCAAATGAATAACTAAAGGAACATCCCTTTACAACATCCCTCTTTTACTATTCCATAACCGTAGCCTTAACCTTAACGCTCCACTACCTTTTCATTACCAAAAGCATGATGGTTATGCAGTATATATTTATTGGCATTCCATTAACCCCTCATTACCACATATTTCAAGAAATAGCAGTATCGGAATTTAGCGTCCCAAAATTAATAGCGTAAATATAAAGTCCAATATTTTAACCCTTCGTAATCCATCACGGCCCTTGAAAATAGGCGTTCTAATTACAGTATCATTAATATTTATTTCATTCATCAATAATTTCCAAGCGTTAAAGGATGGAAGGGCTGGCGTTCTGTCACTCTACCCAATACAGATTCATAATCGACGACCTGGCGATAAAGAAACAGCTACCGAGGCAATAAAGACCATTCGGGCCTGGTAAGGGTAATTAAACGCGGCCGTCAACTGACAGGCTCCGCGCTATCTGTCGCTGGGTAAGAGGTTGGACTCACAACCCCAGGTGGAACACTGCTAACTCGGGTCTCATGTTTTTAAGGGAAGCTGTGCCCTCCAGCACTGGTCCGTTGCGATTGGAACTCGGGATGGGGCAACACCTCACACAGGCTTACGAATCTCCTCGGGAATGGCATCCCCGCTGCTGGATGTTCAGATGGTGGTTAAGGAAAGGATTAAATTGATACAATTATGATTATAGATAGAACATATATAATATATTATATATATGTGTGTTTTATATATATAACATTTTTATACGACACAGTAAAAATCAATAAAAATAACAAATTTTAAATGAAATCTAAACCCTGTTGTTTTAAATGCTTTGAATCCCAAAGTATTAAGTGTTCCAAAAAGCGCCAATGGTCATCCTAAAATGGTCGGACAGACGAGAGTCCACGGGTTTCTCTTCTAAGTTTCCGTAACACCAAAGTAATTTCGAACTTATACTTAGTCGTCGTGTATGGTGAAATTAATTTCTTCGAAGTTTTCGCTGAGTATATCTTGATATTGTATCTTACAACCGACCACACCCTCAAGCAAAGATCAAGACTTGAACATAGATAAAATCTTAATCAGTGAGATAGTATGCAACACACTATCCCAGGAGGTCTACACATTTTCTTGTCTTCTTATACAACATGTTGTGTTCTTGAGAAATCCATTTTGATGGATGGCAATGACCAGTATGAATGCCAATGCAAGGTTGATTTAGATCATTCTCCTTTAATTGATTATTTGGATATATTAATGTCTTTCCTTAACAAGAACTTTTATCACTGATTAATTGATTATGTGCAGACACAGGAAGTCATAGAAGTTATAACACAGATTAAGAATGAATGGATAGAAACTGAAGAATAAAAGTAAATAGATAGAAACAGAAGAAATCTTACCTTGACAGATCTTGAGTTTGAGTTTCAATCCTTGGTTTGGTTGAATTCCAGAATGCACCTATCCATCTATCTTATGATGGCCTCTAAGGCTGCATTAATCTTACCCTGATTACCTTAAATTTCAATCTTTGGGCGGGCCGAATTCCAGAAAGGCCGCTATCCATATATCTCAATAACGTATCATCCATTATTAATACAAAAGGCAATGTGGAATCATAAACGTTCCAATAAGAAACCTAAAACGTTTCAATGATCTTCGATAAGGAACCTATCATTCAAATAAAATGATGCCCCAGGCAGAAAGTGGATCGCCCACGGAAGAAGGTAAGGACGAATTCGGGGTTGTAAGGAAAAACAGTGAAGGAAAAATCCCAAGAAGTCCAACGCCCACTGCAAAGAGTAAAAATGCCCATACAATGGAGTGCCAGAAGTTACACACGGAATGTCAGTCACTGGCAAAAACAGATGACAGTATAAACAAAATAGCAGTGACCCTTGAAACGAAATTCCCATACCATGGAATAAACAGATGACAGTAAAAACGAAATAACAATGACCCTTGGAACGAAATGCCCATACCATGGAATGCCAGAAGCTACACATGGATTTTCAGTCTCTGGAAAAAATGAGTGACAATAAAAATGAAATGGAAGTGACCCTTGAAACGAAATGCCCATACCATGGAATAAACAGATGACAGCAAAAATGAAATAGCAGTGACCCTTGGAACGAAATGCCCATACCATGGAATGCCAGAAGCTACACACGGATTGTCAGTCTCTGGCAAAAACGAGTGACAATAAAAATGAAATGGCAGTGACCCTTGAAACAAAATGCCCATACCATGGAATACCAGAAGCTACACGTTTACACCAATAACCATTGAAACTACAGATTTTAAACACGATTCACACCATAACCACTGAAACTACAAATTTTCACATTAGCCATTAAAACTACAGTTTATAAACACACGCAGTAAGATAGAAATGCCCAGAGATTTATGACACCCAAATTCGAATGACATACCTGTGCCCTTATCGCTTGCAGCAATGATTCCTGTGCTCCTGCCGCTCCTTCTCCTGCTTGCCGATCATAGAGGACTCACCAGTAACTCCCAACCAAATGCTTGGGGTACTCTACTTCCCCCTCAGCCCCCCGAGCCGCAAAGGGGCCACACACAACTCAGACAGTATCCTAGCTTCCCAGCTCGCCTCCAAGGCTGAGCTACCACTCCAGTCAGCTGGGAAATCCCCAACTCCTACAAGCAATCAGTCCAGTTTGTCATTTTGGCAGCATACCAATACTCCATAGCCGATCCCCTTCCCTTCCCCCATCTTCTTTCTTTTATCATCTTTTTTTTGACCTAATCCCATTTGGTTTTTCCCAAAAACCCTAAATCCCCCCCTTTTATTTATTTATTTCTTTTTATTTCTTTTTTTTTTTTTAAAAGTCAAAAGGTAATTACGCCTAAACATCTTTTCATATTATTTTCTTTTTAAATTCATAATATATATATATTTTCTTTTAAACTCCCTTTAGTTAACTAATTAATTTCCTCTTTTCAAATTTACAACCCCCCCTAATTGAATTAATTTTATTAAATCTCTTTATTTTACCCTACATCCTCTATGAAGACTCACATTAGCTTAAGTGGGTTTTTTCTTGTTCAATTTTATTATTAGCACTTGTATTATTAATGCTAGCTAGTAGGAAATGAAGTTCTAACGTTATTTGAATTGCAGAGCTGTTGTGAGCTAGAATATAATGGCGTTGTTATTAGGAGATGGTTAAGTTTTTATTATTAGGTTAGGACGAAGTAGTAGTACCTTCCTAAAAAGACAAATTATCAAGCTTATTACCGGGAATGAGGAAAGGCCTTATGTACGCAATTAAGTAAGGAAATACTTTATGAATTCAATTAATGGAGGAATTGTTTTATGTATTTAAATAAGGAAGGAAACTCCTCGGATTAGGTGGAGGTTGCAAATCATCATAGGAGTAATGAATATTTAATGTATACTCTTGAATTATGTTTTTTTTTTTTGACATAGGGCTTAAATTCTGAACTGGCAACGCTAGGCTAGGGGAATTGTTTTAAGGATTTATTCAAGTGTTGAGGTCTTAGGGATATTTAGGTTGACTCCTTTCTCCACATTATTGCGACGTGCCCTTCAGGATGCACCACATGCTCCAAGGGTGCCACTCGCCTCTTGAATTTCTTTTGTGCGACGTGCCCTTTAGGATGCACCACGTGCTCCAATGGTGCCACTTTCCAAATGGACTGATTGGTAGACATATATAACCCCTGGAGACAATACTCCACTAGGTGAACTTGTAAGAGACTAAGGGTTCTAAGGAATAAGGCCCCTGCCTTATTGCGTGCCCCTTAGAATCATCGTGAGCGATTGTCGCAGTCTTCCCTCACAGCATCGTGGATCCTCTTGAACTAGGTAATCGTTAACCTATAGTTCGGGCCACGACAGGAGTGCTAGCAGGTGGTGGCAGGGCTTCTATCCACCATTCTCCCTCAACCTCTCTGCAAATCGTGTGTGGCCCCTTTACTCCATATGTGAGTCTGGTCGGCAAGCTATCGTCAGCCTGCATCATCAACAATCATGTCAGAAATGTCAACATCAAATCATCAAATCAAATGAAACATCGTAGTAAACATATCAACCCAAAAGCCCACTCCTTGACTTAGTCCGGAGTCCAAGGGGATTCTACCGATGCCTCTGCATCCTCAAGGTCAAAACCCTACACACTCAATAAAACTGAGTCAATATCATCTGTTGACATCAAATAGTAACACATCAAGTCATCTGTCAATTGCATCATAATCAATTATAAATGGTCTAACATCATAAAAGTATAGATCACTTGTGAGAAAGTGTCCTCAGGTAATAAGTTTTCTTAGTGCGCTAGAGCAGGATGTTACATACACCCCCTCTTGGTCTAAACTTCGTCCCGAAGTTTCTCAGTATAAATGCAGAAATAAAGTATCACAGTATCATAAGTCTATCTATCAAACAAAAATGGAAACTGTTGACGCATATCATATGCGTCCTCCCAGGTCGCCGAGTACAGACTATAACAATCCCACTGGACCTTGACCTGATCTACCATTCGACGTCGTAACTGTCAAACACGATGATATAAGATGCGGACTGACTCAGCCATGAGCGCTCCCTCATCCGATACCTGTAAGGAACTCAGGTCAATCACATGTGTGGGATCACTAATATAATGTCTCAAAACAGATACATGAAAAACATCGTGCATACGCCTCAAAGAATCAGGCAACGCTAGTCGATAGGCCACGGGCCCCTTTCTCTCAACAATCTCGAAAGGTCCCATGAACCTAGGAGAGAGTTTAGCTCCCTTTCCAAACTTGATCGAACTCTTATGCGGTTTAACCCGCAAGAAGAATCGATCGCTGACCTCGTAACTACGGTCAACTCGGTGTGCATCGACATAACTCTTCTGTCGATCCTGCGCTTCTTTAATCCTTTTTCTTATGGTTTGCATTCGCTCTTCCATTTCTTGGATCGCTTCTGGTCCCACCAGAACCCTATCCTCAAGCCGATCCCAACTCAAGGGCGTCCGACATGGTCGCCCATAAAGAAACTCAAAGGTGCCATATTTATGGTGCTCTGATAACTGTTGTTGTAAGCGAACTCTACTAGAGGCAAGAATTCCTCCCAATGATTTTGTTGGTCCATCAAGCACATGCACAACATGTCTTCCAAGGTTTGGTTGGTACGTTATGGCTGTCCGTCCGTCCCTGGGTGATACGCAGTACTAAAGTTAAGTTGGGTTCCCAAGGCCTCTTGGAAACTCGTCCAAAATCGTCCAGTAAACATCGATCCTCGATTGGATATGATCTTTTTAGGCACGCCATGCAGCCTCACAATATCACTGATGAAAACTCTCGCTATGTTCGTACGCACATGAATAAAGTGAGCACTCTTCGTCAGAGTGTCTACTACTACAAAAATTGAGTCGTGTCTCCTTGTCGTCAGTGGCAATCCAACAATTAAATCCATCGAAATAACTTCCCACTTCGATTCCGGAATGACATGTGGTTGAAGTAATCCTGTCGGGTGTCTATGTTCAACCTTTACCTACTGACACTCTAGACATCTAGCCACAACATTGACTATGTCGACCTTCATTCCTTTCCAAAAGAATAAGGGTTTAAGGTCTTCCCTCATCTTCGTGACTCCTGGGTGAGCCATGTAAACTACTCTATGAGCCTCACTCAATGTCAACATCCTCAATTCATCGTTAGGTGGTACATAAATCCGACCTCTAAACCTCAATAACCCATCGTTATCCAATGAATATCCCTCATAACATGGTACCATCATTGTGTTTTGTCCGATAAAATCCTTGACTTCTGTGTACCAGTCATCATCACGCTGTAAGGTGAGAATCTTCTCATGTAGAATTGTCCGAAGAGGTAACACCAAAAATATGCGTGGCCTCCGACTCAAGGCATCTGCGACTCGGTTCACTGTTCCCTTTATGTAAGTAATCTCGAAGTCGTACTCGCTAAGAAATTCCGACCAACGCCATTATCGCGCGTTCAGGTCGCTTTGCGTAAAAATGTGTTGTAGTCCACGATGATCAGTCTTTAATTCAAATTTTTGTCCAACAAGGTAATGTCTCCAAACCTTCAAGGCATATACGATGGCTTGTAACTCCAAATCGTGCATCGCGTAGTTCTCCTCACGCCTTCTCAGTTTCCTCCAAATCTAAGCAATCACTCATTCGTCCTGCATCTAGACTCCGCCTAAACCTTCCTTGGATGCGTCAGTGCATACCAAGAAGTCTGCGTCCATGTCAGGGACCTTTAGTATCGGCGCGGTTGTCAACAACTCATTAAGCCTCCGAAATGCTTCCGTGCATTTATCTGTCCAAACAAACTTCTTGTTTTTCTTCTGCAATTCCATGATCGGATTTGCTATCTTCGAAAAACCCTCGACAAACCGTCGATAGTATCTTGCTAATCCCATAAACCTACGCACTTCTGTGACATTCATCGGCGCAGGCCATTCAATAATAGCCTCAACCTTGGCTGGATCCACGGCGATACCTTCGTCGGAGATAACATGCCCTAAGTAGTGAATCTGCGATTGATAAAAAGAGCATTTGGACAACTTCCCATACAATTTGCGTTCTCGTAAACATTGTAGTACCAAGTGCAAGTGCTCATCATGCTCCTCCGTCATCCGAGAGTAGATCAAAATATTGTCAATGAATACTTGGATGAACTTGTCCAAGTACTCACGGAACACCCCGTTCCTCAAACTCATGAATACCCCTGGGGCGTTTGTCAGTCCAAACGGTAAAACAATAAACTTGTAATGTCCAAATCTCATCTTAAAGGCGGTCTTAGGGATATCATCCTCCTTGATCCGTAACTGGTGATACCCGGATCGAAAATAGATCTTGGAGAACACCGTCGCACCCTTCATTTGATCGAACAGATCATCAATTCTAGGTAAGGGATACTAATTCTTGATCGTCGCCTTCTTCAGTTGATGGTAGTCAATGCAAAGCCTCCATGATCCATCCTTCTTTTGTATGAAAATAACTGGTGTACCCCATGGTGACACACTAGGACATATCAGTCCTAGGTCCAACAAATCTTTCAGTTTCATTTTCAACTCTTGCAACTCCGGGGTCGACATCTGATAAGGCATTCTTGCTATCGGTTCGGTTCCCGTTTTTAGGTCTATGGTAAACTCCAGTTCCCTTTTCGGCAACATCCTAGGCAACTGCTTCAAAATTACATCTACAAACTCCTTCACCTCCGGAAGGTTTTCTAGACCTTCCGCTACTCCCTTCTCGTTTAGCACGAGGTTTGCATAAAGTTTGCACCCCTTGCACATACTCTTCCATAACTGTAAGGAAGAGACGAACAATAGGGAAACTCCCTGGTTCCTTCCTACAATCACACGTCTTTGTCCTTCATCGTCAACCAAGCTCAACTGTTTCATCTTATAGTTGAGCATCACCTCATATGTTTCCAACCAATCCATACCGATCACGACGACAAAGTTCCTAAGATCGTGATGTACAAGTTGACCCTCGTGACAAACTCTCCCAGGTTAAGGGCACATCCCGTAACCTTTTCTCCAACCTTCTGTTGGCTTCTGAAACCCTCTCTATGAAGCTAAACCCGTCCTGAACGAATGCCTTCTGGATGACATCGTGCAAGGTTTGAGGCATCAAGACATTTAAACCTTTGCACGCAGGTTGTTGTTAAGGCCCAACCCGAACCTGATGACCTTAGCTTCTCAAAGTTAAGGTGCAGAGCTTACCAGAGCAGTGCCATAAAACGTGCCTCATACTCGAGCACTGTACGACCTCCCTGTCGTAAAGCGTTGAACTCCTTGAGCTGACGCTCAATGAATTCCTCTGGAAGATACCTCTCTCGGAACCATTCCTCGAACAATTCCCATGACACATCTTCCACGACCATGTTCAGCTGTGGCAAGAGCATCTTCCACCATAGAAGAGTGCTCCCCTTCAGTTGAAAGACCACCATGGGGACCTTCATGTTGGAGGTATAATCGCGAAATGCGAAGCACATCACCAAATTCTCCAACCCCCCTCAGGTGTGGATACTACTGGAGGCGTCATGCCTCCTCCCCTAACACCCCGTCGTCTGCCTCCGCGGCGTCGTCTAACTATGATTATCGTTCACGCACATAATCAACTCAATCAACAATAGTATGATAAAATCAACTCATGTCAACAAAAGTCGTAGCGAACCCCAAGTCGCGGGTCGAACCAGCTTTGATACCATATGTAATGACCCTCCTTGTTACGAAAACAACTCTGATAACTGGTGCAATTTTTTTTTTCCTTTGTTATAATAGTGTGTGCGCGCGTGTAGGAGGGGAGACAGACACACCGGACTCTACGTTGCCACTCGATCACTAACGAGACGCAACCATGAACGTTCACAACAAGAAGACGCAAGGTGCACAACAGTAACTGCAAGAAAATACTACCCAAGACAAAGGCACCCCCCAATACCTTCAACAATAAACGACATACTGGGTTAGGTACCGTATGAACATAGAAGGTAGAATACATGGTAGTAGGTTTTACTATTTCTGCACTGGAAAGCAGGGCGTTTAATCTTATTCCTCTTCTCCGGAGAGAGAGGGGGTCGGTGAGGATCCTGGCCGACTGCAAAGGCATAAACGAGTAATCCCCTCAGGAGGGTTGCACGAGTGGAAACCCTGCCTTTAAAGGGCCAGAGACTCTTGATACGAAACTGGATTATTTACACCAAAAGTCACACACGAACCTATATACTAGGCTATACAGAGGTGTCTACATCCCGCCCGACCTGACTGACCCCACACTCAAATGGCTCGGCCAAGTACCACAATAAATACATGCACGATCGCAACCTCTATAGACGGGGCAGAACAAGGACTCAACCATGACCCACCATTATTACGACAAGGCAATATCTACGCCTCAATTAGCATCAAGTACCAACCCGTTATTTCCTTAATTTCCGTTAGTCGAAGAGTTTCCCCTTCTACCCTTAATAATGTAAAATCAATTTCTTGCAAGTTCCAACACTAATGCATAATAACTGGTGGTATAGCATTAATACATCACATACCATACTACAGATTTACCTACAAAACATTCTACCGTATTTAGCCATCAATAGGTCATGTCAAATTGACCTTCAAATCTTAATGAGTGGGTAAGTATCTTAATGGACATAATTGACCTGAACTCCAATCAACATAATATATGATAGATCAAACGTATTAGAAGACAAATAGGAAGGGTCCCAACAATTAGATGTCATTGAAAAAAAACTACCATACTACCATTTTACCTTTCCATGCAAGCTAGCATCATTACAATTATAATATAAGGACCTTGCAATTTAGCTGACTATTTTCATAAGAAAACTATAGTGACATCATCCAACAACTTACAATTTATCTATAACCATTACTTAACAATTTCATTGAACAAGTAACGTAGAGATTAACCTTATCATCACATTAGCATTAAATTTAATCAATACATTACATTAAACTTTACCATAAACAACAATGATAATTGAAACAAGCCTTATCCTAAATATTGGTATCAATACCACATCATTACATAGTTGTTTAAGTCTACCATAGTATCACTAATGACCATAAACCTTACAATAATAATTGCATTAAAAAGGGCAATGTCAGAATTTTATGAGCTATCCTAAGTTATAATAACTTCATAAAAACTAGATGTCTAGATCTCAATTGATGCTAAACTCCGATCACTGAACTGGTCTAAGTTTATCGCAGATTTACAACCTGAGGACAGGTCATAAATCAAATTACCAAGCACAATTATGTTAGTATTGAGATCATTAAAAACTCAAGTAATTCAAGATGTAACCTGGAATTTTAGCGTAAGAATCAATCTGTAGTCAATGGTTTAATAGTTTTAAAAAAAAACAAGATACCGAACCCTAATAACTAGACAATCCCATCATCAATAAATGCACCAAGAGAATAAATCCCTTCTTAATTAAGTAACTAAAGGTATAAATCCCATCCTTCATTAATTTAGTAAAGAAACTTTCTTCTCAAATGAATAACTAAAAGAACATCCCTTTACAACATCCCTCTTTTACTGTTCCATAACTGTAGCCTTAACCTTAACGCTCCACTACCTTTTCATTACCAAAAGCATGATGGTTACGTAGTCTATATTTACTGGAATTCCATTAACCTCTCATTACCTCATATTTCAAGCAATAGTAGTATCGGAATTTAGCGTCCCAAAATTAATAGCGTAAATATAAAGTCCAGTATTTTAACCCTTCGTAATCCATCACGACCCTTGAAAATAGGCATTCTAATTATAGTATCATTAATATTTATTTCATTCATCAATAATTTCCAAGCGTTAAAGGCTGGAAGGGCTGGAGTTTTGTCACTCTGCCCAATACAGATTCATAATCGACGACCTGGCGATAAAGAAATAGCTACCAAGGCAATAAAGACCATTCGAGCGTAGTAAGGGTAATTAAACGCGGCCGTCAACTGACAGGCTCCGCGCTGTCTGTCGCTGGGTAAGAGGTTGGACTCGCAGCCCCAGGTGGAACATTGCTAACTCGGGTCTCACGTTTTTAAGGGAAGCTCCGCCCTCCAGCGCTGATGCGTTGCGATTGGAACTCGGGATGGGGCAACACCTCACGCAGGCTTACGAATCTCCTCGGGAATGGCATCCCCTCTACTGGATGTTCAGACGGTGGTTAAGGAAAGGATTAAATTGATACACTTATGATTATAGATAGAACATATATAATATATTATATATATATGTGTTTTATATATATAACATTTTTATACGACACAGTAAAAATCAATAAAAATAACAAATTTTAAATGAAATCTAAACCCTGTTGTTTTAAATGCTTTGAATCCCAAAGTATTAAGTTTTCCAAAAAGTGCCAACGGTCATCCTAAAATGGTCAGACAGACGAGATTCCACGGGTTTCTCTTCTAAGTTGCTGTAACACCAAAGTAATTCTGAACTTATACTTAGTCGTCGTGTATGGTGAAATTAATTTATTTGAAGTTTTCGCTGAGTATATCTTGATATTGTATCTTACAACCGACCACACCCTCAAGCAAAGATCAAGACTTGAACATAGATAAAATATTAATCAGTGAGATAGTATGCAACACACTATCCCAGGAGGTCTGCACATTTTCTTGTCTTCTTATACAACATGTTGTGTTCTTGAGAAATCAATTTTGATGGATGGCAATGACCAGTATGAATGCCAATGCAAGGATGATTTAGATCATTCTCCTTTAATTGATTATTTGGATATATTAATGTCTTTCCTTAATAGAAATTTTATCACTGATTAATTGATTATGTGCAGACACAGGAAGTCATAGAAGTTATATCACAGATTAAGAATGAATGGATAGAAACTGAAGAATAAAAGTAAATAGATAGAAACAGAAGAAATCTTACCTTGACAGATCTTGATTTTGAGTTTCAATCCTTGGTCTGGTTGAATTCCAGAATGCACCTATCCATCTATCTTATGACGGACTTTAAGGCTACGTTAATCTTACCCTGATTACCTTAAATTTCAATCTTTGGGCGGGACGAATTCCATAAATTCCGCTATCCATCTATCTCAATAACGTATCATCCATTAATAATACAAAAGGCAATGTGGAATCAGAAACGTTCCAATAAAAAACCGAAAACGTTTCAATGATCTTCGATAAGAAACCTATCATTCAAATAAAATGACGCCCCCAGCAGAAAGTGGATCACCCACGACAGAAGGTAAGGACGAATTCAGGGTTGTAAGGAAAAATAGTTAAGGAAAAATCCTAAGGAAGTCCAATGCCCACCGCAAAGAGTAAAAACACCCATACAATGGAGTGCCAGAAGTTACACACGGAATGCCAGTCACTGGCAAAAACAGATGACAGTATAAACGAAACAGCAGTGACCCTTGAAACGAAATGCCCATACCATGGAATAAACGGATGACAATAAAAACGAAATAGCAGTGACGCTTGGAACAAAATGCCCATACCATGGAATTCCAGAAGCTACACACAGATTGTCAGTCTCTGGAAAAAACGAGTGATAGTAAAAACAAAATGACAGTGACCCTTGAAACAAAATGCCCATACCATGGAATAAATGGATGACAGTAAAAATGAAATACCAGTAACCCTTTGAACGAAATGCCCATAGCATGGAATGCCATAATCTACACACGGATTGTCAGTCTCTGGCAAAAATGAGTGACAGTAAAAATGAAATGGCAGTGACCCTTGAAACGAAATGCCCATACCATGGAATACCAAAAGCTACAAGTTTACACCAATAACCATTGCAACTACAGATTTTAAACACGATTCACACCATAACCACTGAAACTACAGATTTGCACATTAGCGATTAAAACTACAGTTTATAAACACACGCAACAAGATAGAAATGCCCAGATATTTCTGACGCTCAAATTCGAATGACATACTTGTGCCCTTATCGCTTGCAACAATGATTCCTGTGCTCCTGCCGCTCCTGCTCCTGCTTGCCGACCGTAGAGGAATCACTGGTACCTCCCAGCCAAACACTAGGGGTACTCTGCTTCCCCCTCAGCCCCCTGAGCCGCAAAGGGGACACACACAACTCAGATATCAGGCTATCTTTCCAGCTCGCCTCCAAGGCTGAGCTACCACTCCAGTCAGTTGGGAAATCCCCAAATCCTACAAGCAATCAGTCTAGTTTGTCGTTTTGGCAGCATAACAATACTCCATAGCCGATCCCCTTCCCTTCCCCCATCTTCTTTATTTTATCATCTTTTTTTTGACCGAATCCCATTAGGTTTTTCCCAAAAACCCTAAATCCCCCCCTTTTATTTATTTATTTCTTTTTATTTTTTTATTTTTTTGAAAAGTCAAAAGGTAATTATGCCTAAACATCTTTTCATATTATTTTCTTTTTAAATTCATAATATATATATATATTTTCTTTTAAACTCCCTTTAGTTAACTAATTAATTTCCTTTTTTCAAATTTACAACCCCCCCTAATTGAATTAATTTTATTAAATCTCTTTATTTTACCCTACACCCTTTATGAAGACTCACATTAGCTTAAGTGGGTTTTTTCTTGTTCAATTTTATTATTAGCACTTGTATTATTAATGCTTAGCTAGTAGGAAATGAAGTTCTAACGTTATTTGAATTGCATAGTTGTTGTGAGCCAGAATATAATGGTGTTGTTATTAGGAGATGGTTAAGTTTTGATTATTAGGTTAGGGCGAAGTAGTAGTACCTTCCTAAAAAGATAAATTATCAAGCTTATTATCGGGAATGAGGAAAGGCCTTATGTACGCAATTAAGTAAGGAAATACTTTATGAATTCAATTAACGGAGGAATTGTTTTATGTATTTAAATAAGGAATGAAACTCCTCGGATTAGGTGGAGGTTGCAAATCATCATAGGGGTAATGAATATTTAATGTATACTCTTGAATTATGTTTTTTTTTGACATAGGGCTCAAATTCTGAACTGGCGATGCCAGGTTAGGGGAATTGTTTTAAGGATTTATTCAGGTGTTGAGGTCTTAGGGCTATTTAGGCTGACTCCTTTCTCCACATTATTGCGACATGCCCTTCAGGACGCACCACGTGCTCCAAGGGTTCCACTCGCCAACTGGACTGATTGGTAGACATCTATAACCCTTGGAGTCAATAATCCACTAGGTGAACTTTTAGGAGACTAAGGGTTCTAAGGAATAAGGCCCCCGCCTTATTACGCACCCCTTAGAATCATCGTGAGTGACTGTCGCAGTCTTTCCTCATGGAATCATGGATCCTCTCAAACTAGGTAATCATTAACCTACAGTTCGGGCCATGGTGAGAGTTCTAGCAGGCGGTGGCAGAGCTGCTGTCCACCCCTCTCCCTCAACCTCTCTGCAAATCGTGTGTGGCCCCTTTACTCCATATGTGAGTCTAGTCGGCAAGATATCGTTAGCCACCATCATCAACAATCATGTCAGAAATGTCAACATCAAATCATCAAATCAAATGAAACATCGTAGTAAACATATCAACCGAAAAGCCCACTCCTTGACTCAGTTCGGAGTCCAAGGGGATTCTACCGATGCCTCTGCATCCTCAAGGTCAAAACCCTGCACACTCAATATAACTGAGTCAATAACATCTGTTGACATCAAATAGTAACACATCAGGTCATCTTTTAATCGCATCATAATCAAGTATAAATGGTCTAACATCATAAAAGTCCAGATCACTTGCGAGCAAGTGTCCTCAAGTAATAAGTTTTCTCAGTGCGCCAGAGCGGGATGTTATAATGAATTTAGCCTTTGCCACTTCAACTATGTTTTTTGGTAGGAGAAGTTGAATATCCCTCGATGTTGTAATCCCAGAGTGAAGTGGCTTGGTGACATTACTATTGACATGACACTCGTTGAGTGGCTACCATGGGTCACCTAGATTCATGACTTTCATATACCTAAAGTTTCAAATAGACCTTGACACTTTTCACCATATGATTGGGCCACATGTCCTTACTGACATGGTCTTCCTGACATGTCATATGTATTTCTCTTTTTTATCATTACTCTAGATCAGACGATCTAGTTTTCACTTGAATTATTCATCTAACGACTTTCATTCACTTCGAGACTTCGGGGCTCCAGCCTTCAGGTAAACTTACATGTTTCATACTCCTTCAACTTTTACAATATGGTGCAAATCCCTTCAAAGGCACAGTCTATTCTTTGACGAAGCTTCTAAAGGAAACCCCAGTGAGGCTGGTGGGGGAGGGGTGATTATTGATCCTGAGGAGTTAAAGGTACTCTCGTATTCTTGGGGAATCGACAAGGACACAAATAACATAGCTGAAGCTTTACCCCTCTGGAAAGGATTGTCTCAAGCCAAAATCATGAACATTATGGATCTCAATGTCTTTGGAGACTCTTGTATCATCATTCAAGCCCTCTCTTCTAAGAACCTTACCAGACATATGAGGCTCAAGAAAATTCTAAAGAAAATTAAACTCCTTATGGGGTGAAATCACGAAGGTGGGTTACACTTTCGTGATAATAAGGTCTCCAAAATTACGAAAAACATTTTTTCGGCCGAACTTATAATATTTTTCGACTGAAATATATTATTTTCGGCCGAACTATTTTTCGACTGAAAACGTAAACGTCAAATCAAACGGTGCAATAAAAACCCCCTCGATTTGCATGTACAAATTTGGTCGGACGAATATTTTTTTTCCGGCAATAACTTTTTGGCCGAACAATCTTTCGGCCGAAAGATTATTTATATATTACCAACACATCGATTGTGGAATGTTTTTCGAACATTTGTGTTGTGGTGTGGGTAGGTGTATGCAGTAGGTGTAGTTGTCGTTGTAGTTGTGGTCGGAGCGCATGTGTTGGTTGGAGCCGGGGTCGTTAAGTGTTGTCGCGAGCGCAGCGGTTGGTCGTGAGCGCATCTGTTGGTCGAATCCGGGGTCGTCGTTGCGAGCGCATATGAGGATCTGTTGGTCGAAGCCGGGGTCGTCGTTGCGAGCACATCTGTAAGTTTCGAAACTGTGTTTTGTATGTGTGTGGGCGCATCTGTTTGATAGAAATTTTGAAACCGTGTTTTGTATGTTTGTGGGTGCTTTCAAAACCATGTTTTGTATGTTTGTAGTCGCTTCCCCATTTTCCACTGGTGTTTTTCCATTGTTTTCTCAGCGAATTCCAGCCTATTCCAGCCTATTTCGTTCCCGGTAAAATGTTTTGGTCGCCATGGACATGATATTCATGGCATCATGGGTTTCCACCCTGTCTACCTCTAGTTCATTTACATTGTATTTCCATAAAAATCCATGGTTGATTGTATGCAATCGCATGTTTACTAATTTTCACTTTCCTAGGAAAATATTATTTGGAGAAAAGGTTCCTCTCAGGGTTACTATAATCAAAACCTTCAGAGAAGCAAGGGATTTAGAAAAGTTGTTCAGGGCTTTAACTATACCCCAAGCATACTGAAATTGTACAGTTCCTCACGGCTCAAAGATCACACAACCCAAAGTAGTTGGATCAAGATTTCGTTTGGTCGCTGCGTCAATGAAAATGGTCCGGTGAGTTTATTATTTTTTTTCTGTCCATTTCTCAATGCTCTGGTTGGAGCCTCAAGCTTAACTTGGTTCAAAATTTAGCTTGGCCTCGACACTGGAGCATACATGGTCCAACCTAGATCCCACGACTTTAACCATCTTTTCTCACCTCAAGGTCGATTGTTTTTTCCGGCCTGTGTAGTTTGACATAAAACTTTATCGTGATAGTGAGGAAACACTTATCC